>PVJN01029397.1:0-26466 GCA_004026805.1 Lasiurus borealis | reverse complement strand
CATCACTTAGGGCTCTTGAAAAGGCCACAGGACTGCTCGTCGGCTGGGGCGCCCGGCCCACAAAGGCCGGGAGGAGGGCTGCGGGGAGCCGCCTGCGGGGGGGGGGGGTGCCAGGGGGGCGCTCTCCCCTCTCTGTCTCTCGTAATTATGTCAATTTGCTAGCCAAATTGTTTGCTCGAGTGGACAGGGGCTTGTGTTCCATTCATGTGATAATGTGGGAACCAAGGGCCTCCTGGCTGGGAAAATGGGAGGTACCAGGACCCTTCTCCCCAGAGCAGGCAGGCCGGGGGGGGGGGGTGTGTAAGGGGGGAGGGGGTGCGGGCACCAGGGGCCTTGGGAATCCTCCCCCAGTGTGGGGCTTTCCCCCAAGCATTCCAGAAGCTTCCAGCTGAGGGTGTGCTCTGGATGTCCTTATAGGGCCTATTAAGATGAAGGACGGGGCCCTGGCTGATTTTGCTCAGTGGACAGAGCGTCAGCCTGTGGACTGAAGGGTCCCGGTTCGGTTCCAGTCAAGGGCACGTGCCTCAGTGGCAGGCTCGATCCCTGCCCTGGTTGGGCCGTGTGTGGGAGGCAACCGATCCCAGTGTCGCTTCCACATCGGTGTTTCTCCTGTCTCTTCCCCTCCCCTCCACTCAGAGGATTTGCTAATGAATCTCTGGATAGAATATGTCAAACTCGTGGCCCACAACAAATATTTTCATGGCCCAGCCAAGATAACGGTGTGCAAGAAAACATGAACTTCCTCACTGCTCACTCTTCTAAGTAAGCCCGCCTTCCTATGGAAACGGAAGCTTGTGCTTTTTGGCGGACCACGTGAACGTGGACCTCGGTTATTCGGCCCGGTGAGCCCTGACGTTGGACGTGCTCGCTCTAAATCAGCGGTTCCCAAAGTCCGGAGCTGCCACACTGCCGTCCTTCCTCCCCAGCCCCCGAGTCAGACATGGGGCGGTCGGCCCCCACCCCCCACCCCCCGTGCTGGCTCCAGCCAGAGACCCATCCCTCTACGTTATTTAACAACCCCCCTGGGGCGGGAACTTCAGGGCATTTCCAATTCCGCGTCATTAAAACCTGCGCTGTACCCGGGGCACTGAGAGGGCGCCGGTTCAACCCTCAGTCCTGAGTCAGTGCTGGTTACAGGAGGCAATCGACTGATGTTTCTCTCGCATCGTTGTTTCTCTCCCTCTCTCTTCCTTTCTAAAAATCAATTAAAAATATCAAAAAAAACAACAAACCAGCACCAAAAATGTGTGCTACAATATGTCCTTTTTTAAAATATATATATTTTCTTGATTTTTTTACAGAGAGAAAGGGACAGTTAGTAACATCGACGAGAGAGGAGCATCGATCACCTGCCTCCTGCACACCCCCCACTGAGGATGTGCCCGCAACCAAGGTATATGCCCCTGACTGGAATCAAACCTGGGACCCTTCAGTCCGCAGGCCAGTGCTCTATCCACTGAGCCAAACCGGTTTTGGCCAATATCTCCTTTTTTAAAAAATATATTATTTTGATTGATTTCAGAGAGGAAGGGAGAGAGGTAGAAACATCAGTGATGAGATAGAATCTTTGATTGGCTATTCCCTACTGGGGGAAAGGGGGATCTAGCCCATAACCCAGACATGTGCCCTTGGCTGGAATTGAAACCAGGACCCTTTAGTCTGAAGGCCAATGCTCTATCCACTGAGCCAAATCAGCTAGGGTGATATGTCCTCTTACTGGTGTGTTTTCGCCTCCTGAAAACACTTCTTCCCACTCCAAATTTCCTTGGTTAACTTTTCACGTTTGCTCTTCCAAATGAACTTTAGAATCAGCATCTGGATTCCCTCTCAATGGCACGGCATCGACTAGGTGTTTTAATTTAGAAAGGATTGACATCTTGACAGTATCGAGTCTTCCCATCAAATATTGAAACGCATCAGGGTTTTAGGTATAATTCACATAATTACATATAATTTAGGCAGGCTTTGTTATGATCCTAGATATAACAATTACAGGAGAATTCTATGAAACTAAGAACATAATTGCAAAGGGTCAGGCTTATGATCACCTTATTCTTCTTGGGATAGTCTTATTTCTTTTTTTATTGTGCTTTTTTTTTTTACAGAGAAAGAGAGAGAGACAGACAGACAAAGAGAGAGAGAGACAGACAGACAGACAGAGAGATTTGTTGTTCCACTTATTTATGCATTCACTGGTGGATTCTGACCGGGGATTGAACCTGAAATCTTGGTATATTAGACGATGCTCCAACCAACAGAGCCACACGGCCAGGGCTGTACACTATTTTTTAAAAATATTTTTTATTGATTTTTAGAGAAAAAGAAAGGGAAAGGGGGAGAGAGAAACATCAATGATAAGAATCATTGATCAGCTGCCTACATGATCGAGCCTGCAACCCCAGGCATGTGCCCTTGACCAGAATCGAACCTGGGACTCACTCTTCAGTCCACTAGGCCAATGCTCTATCCACTGAGCCACACCAGCCAGGGCTGTACACTATTTTCCTTTCTCTTCCTATTTTTTAAAAAATATATTTGTGCTGAAACTGGTTTGGCTCAGTGGATAGAGCGTCGGTCTTCGGACTGAAAGGTCCCAGGTTAGATTCCGGTCAAGGGCATGTATCCTGGTTGCAGGCACATCCCCGGTGGGGGGCGTGCAGGAGGCGGCTGATCGATGTCTCTCTCTCTCATCAATGTTTCTGACTTTCTATCTCTCTCCCTTCCTCTCTATGAAAAATCAATAAAATATATTTAAAAATATATATATGTATTTGTAGTGATTGCAGAGAGGAAGGAAGAAGGAGAGAGTTAAAAGAAGGAAGAAGGATGAGAGAGAATCACTGATTGGCTGCCTCCTGCACACGCCCTACTAGGGATTGAGCCTGCAATCCAGGCAGGTGCCCTGACTGGGAATTGAACTGTGACCTCCTGGTTCATAGGTCAACCCTCAACCACTGAGCCCCACGGGCCAGGCTGTACACTATGTTTAAGTAAAACCATTTTGAACATTTGTGCACAGAATTCGAGGCGCACGGGGTAAACACCACTGCCCGTGTTTGAAGAAGAGATGGATCATGGAATAAACAGGGGCGGGTCTGGCCCCCCTGCTCCTCTCTCCCCTCCGACCCCTCCCCCGTGGGCCACCCAGTTGGTCTTTCTCCTGTGCCTGGAATGTCCCCCCTTTAGTCCCTGAGAATCCTCACCCACAGGCCACGGGTCCCGCAGGCCATGGCTGTGTACAGCACATGACTTGCACCCCAGCTTGTCTGACCTGCAGTGAAAGCTCACCTCCAACACTGGCCAGTTTGGCTCAGTGGATAGAGCGTCGGCCTGAGGACCAATGGGTCCCAGGTTTGATTCCTGTCAAGGGCACGTGCCTGGGTTGCAGGCTCATTCCTGAGTAGAGGACTGGCAGCAGGCAGCCAATCAATGATTCTCTCTCATCATTGATGTTTCTGTTTCTCTCTTTTTTTTCTTCTCTGGAATCAATAAAAATGTATTAAAAAGCAAACAAAAAGCTCACCCTTTAAAAATAAATAAATAAAAAGTCCTAACCAGTTTGGCTCTGTGGATAGAGCGTCTGTCTGTGGACTGAAAGGTCCCAGGTTCGATTCTGGTCAAGGGCATGTACCTTGGTTGCGGGCATATACCCAGTGTGGGGTGTGCAGAGGCAGCTGATCAATGTTTCTCTCTCATTGATGTTTCTAACTCTCTATCCCTCTCCCTTCCTCTCTGTAAAAAAACAATAAAGATATTTTTTAAAAAAAAGCTCACCTTGCTGGCCTGCCTCGTGGACACACCCGGAGCCACACCTGGAACATGGACTGTGCATGTGCCTGCATGTATGCTTATGTACACATCCGTGTGAGACGCTGCTTCACTAATGACCTGTACCTTCTGCATGTTCCCAAGAGATGCCAGCATGGGCTCCAGCTGGCAGAGCAGGCATGATGCCAGCCCACGGCCCCAATCCCATCGGCTGGGGAAGGGAGGGAAGGGAAGCCTTGCCCGGAGGACTCCCCACTTCCATCCTGCCCCCTGCAGAGTGCTGGGGTGACACGGGGAGGAAGAGTGTTGCTTTTCACTTGGTCCCCTCCTGTGCTCTCACAGCAAACATGTTTTTTATTTATCACCTTAAAGCTAACAACAGCCCGGCCGGTGTGGCTCAGTGGTTGAGCATTAACCTACGAATGAGGAGGTCACAGTTGGATTCACAGGCAGGGCGCATGCCCAGGTTGCAGGCTCAGTACCCAGTGTGGGGCATGCAAGAGGCAGCCGATCAATGGTTCTTTCTCATCACTGATGTGTGTGTCTCTCTCTCCCTCTTCCAGACTCTCCTGGGGGCCCGTCCTCTTGAATCTGGATCCCTCTGAGCGAGCAGACTCTCTGGGTGGGAGAAGAGGCCCAAGTGCAGCCACTAATTTCTGGGGTGACTCTGGGCAAGGCATGTCTGCTGTCTGGGCCTCAGCCTTCCCCTTCCCATCTGTAAAATGGGAGGTTACATGAACCCAGCGCTATGACTGAGCAAGTGAGGAAATAGGGACCCTCTTCCTCGGGAAAAGGCCCTGTGTGTGGATTTGCATCTGATTTGTGCCACATGCCCCTCCCCTGGGGGCACAGATCCAGGCTAAGAACCCCTCCTGAGAGCCAAGGTTCCCTCTTCTTCTTTTTAAAAAAATATTTTTATTGATTTCCGAGAGGAAGGGAGAGGGAGAGAGAGAAAGAAACATCTATATATAAAAGGCTAAGCAATTGGCTGACCGGTCAATTGGCCGGTAGCTATGATGTGCAGTGACCACCAGGGGGCAGACATGGCCGGGAGGGACTGCAGGAGGTTGGCTCCAGGGCGTGTCCAGCCTGTCTTGCCCAGTCCTGCCCTGCCGGCCACCTCCTAATTATTTTCCTTTCAATGTGCACAAATCTGTGCACCGGGCCTCAAGTCAATGATAAGAGAAAATCATCCATTGGCTGCCTCCTGCATGCCCCCTCCTGGGGATCGAGCCCACAATGTGGGCACGTGCCCTTGACTGGAATCGAACCCGGGACCCTCCATCCACAGGCCGACCCTCTATCCACTGAGCCACACCAGCCAGGGCAAGGTCCCCTCTTCTTCCGCCACAGGTGCACCCACCCGCTCAGAGCTGGGGCTGACTGCCCGGGGCCACCCTGTCTCTGGATGAGCAGAGATACCCCCCTCAACCCCCGGCGGCTGCCCCAGCCAGGCGGGCAGGAGGCGTGGGGCTGGCGCGGGTCAGGCACCCCGCCCTGGAGGTAAAGCCCCCGGAGGCCGCTGCGTGCAGCGCTGCCTCTGCGGGCCCGGGGTGGAGGCGCCGGCGGCCCGAACGCTCTGGCTGCCGGATGAAAGGGGGCGACATAAAGGCTGCCGGGCCGCTGAGCCGGCGCTTTGTGCGCCTCCAGACGGCGGCCAGACGCCTGTGAATGAAGATGTCTGCTCCCCCAGACGCGCCTCCTTTCAGCCGGAGGTGTTTCCCTGCCATTGTGACTCTGTAAGCGCCCCGCATTCAGCCCTCCCGCGGGGGACGGGAGCGGGCTGGGGGGCCTGACCCCCGCCTACCCCAGTCCTGGAATGCGGAGGGTCCCCTCCCTTCTCCTCCAGGCGAGGCCAGGCCGGGGGTGGGAGGGAGGCCTTCTGGGAGCCACAGTCCCCGCCTCGGCCAGGCCTCCTTCCCGGGCCGGTGGGTGCCAGGGTGGCCGGGCTCAGGGGCCACCGGTCCTTTCCCCCGAAGGCATGGGCGAGGCGTGCTGAGGGGGCGGCACTCAGAGAGCCTGGGGTTCTCCTGGCTGGTGTGGCCCCGTGGGTGGAAGCATCATCCCGCCCCGAACACCAAAAGGTTGGGGTCTCCATCCCCACCTGGGGTGTGTATGGGAGGCAGCCGATGTGTTTTGCTCACATTGATGTCTGTCTGTCTGTCTCTCTCTCTCAAATCAATAAACTTAAACTTGGGTGAGGATTTAAAAAAAATTTAAGCCCTTGTTGGTGTTGCTCAGTGGATAGAGCATCTGCCTGCAGACTGAAGGATCCCGGGTTCAATTCCATTCAAAGGCACGTGCCTAGGTTGTGGGCTCGATCCCCAATAGGGACTGTGCAGGAGGCAGCCGATCCATGATTCTCTCTCATAACTGATGCTTCCCTCCTTCTCCTTTCCTCTCTGAAAGCAATAAACATATATTAAAATCACAAAACAGAGAGCCTGAGGTTCAAGTCCCAGGGCTCCCAGAGATGCCAAACCATTGTCACTGGGCCACGGGCCAGCCGGGACCACCCCCACCCTCTCGCCCTGTATCTGCTTACACCCATCCCAGCCACCCAGCTGTGGCTCACCTACAGCCGGGGCTAATCCCACGTGACACAGAACAGCCGGGGCTCAGGTTCCCGGTCCTGCACCCCACAGTAAAACAAGGAAGGGGTGGTGCCACTCAGCGTCATGTGAGGGGAGGGGGCATAGCCAGGGGGTGAGGACCTGGGACAGCGCCCCGGCTCCCACAGACAGGCCACATGATGCCATCTCGTGGGCACCAGGTGCGAGTGTGTGTGCCCACTGGGGTGGGCGTGTGCCCTTGAACCAACCAGGACCGGCTGACGGGACAGAACGTGGTTCAAGCCTCTATGTAAGCATGGACCTCATTTCTGAAGGCACTGAAGATCGCTGGTATTTAACATGTCTGAATAGCTAATACTTTCACCCAGGACAAAGGTCACATCTGCAGGGAGATCTCCTTCTGTCCATGACCCCCACTGTCCTCCCAACTCCCTAAAAAAGATAATAACTGTTCCCCATCTCTCATGTATCCTTCTAGAGCAGTGGTTCTCAACCTTCCTAATGCTGCAGTCCTTTAATACAGTTCTTTATGTTGTGGTGACCCCCAACCATAAAATTATTTTTGTCACTACTTCATAACTGTAATTTGCTACTGTTGTGAATCTTAATGTAAATAACTGTGTTTTCTGATGGTCTTAGGAGATTCTGCTAGCTGTTCTGGACCCACAGGTTGAGAACCGCTGTTCTAGAGTGTCTTCATACACCAACAAGCCAGTGCAAACTTGTGTTCTTATTTCTTCCTCCTTTTACTCAGCTTCATAGTATTGTTTTGATCTTTGCCTTTTTTTTTTAATTCTCACCCAAGGATATTTTTCCATTGGTTTTTTGAGGGAGAGACAGAGAGGAACATCTATATGAGAGAAACACATCAATTTGTTGCCTCCTGCACGAGCCTTGACCAGGGCCCGGGGCTAGGGAGAAGCCTGCAACCGAGGTAGGTGCTCTTGACTAGAATCAAACCCGGGACCCTTCAGTCCACAGGCCGAGGCTCTATCCACTGAGCAAAACCGGCTAGGGCCAACCTTTGGCTTTGACAAATGCCATGGCAACAAACTAACCGTGTACATAAGTCAGTTCTCAACAGTGTGAATGTTTCTGTAGAGGGGGATTGCTGAGACAAACTCAGGTGCATATGTGACTTGTTTGTGTGTTTGTTTTTTGTTAATCCTTATCCGAGAGTATTTTTCCACTGATTTTTAGAGGGAGTGGAAAGGAGGGGGAGAGACAGAGAGAAACATTGATGTGAGAGAGATACATCGATTGGTTGCCTTATGAATGTGCCTGCAACTGGTATGTGCCCTTGAGTGGAATTGAACCTGGGATCCCCAGTCTGAGGGCCATCGCTCTATCCACTGAGCCAAACCGGCTAGGTCAGTGGTCAGCAAACTCATAGTCAACAGTCCAACGATTGAAATTTCAGTTCAATGATTTAAATTTCTTTTGAGAGTCAATTTTAAAAAAATATATTTTATTGATTTTTTACAGAGAGGAAGGGAGAGGGATAGAGAGTTAGAAACATCAGATGAGAAAGAAACATCAATCAGCTGCCTCCTGCACACACCCTACTGGGGATGTGCCTGCAACCAAGATACATGCCCTGGACCAGAATCGAACCTGGGACCCTTGAGTCTGCAGGCCGACGCTCTATCCACTGAGCCAAACTGGTGAGGGCTCCCATGTCCTTGTGAGTAGGACGAGGGGTGCGGACACAGGGTGTCCCCAGTCCCCTTCCAGCTCTGACGATGGATCATCCCAAAATCACGTTGCCAGTCATGTCCGCCTGGACGGCTGGAAAAGCTTGGAAAACACTTCGGTGGCTGGTAAATGCTGCCCTTGTTGGCAAGGATGGCGCACGGCGGTCAGCCCAGAGAGCCGCTGCCCGCTCCGGAGCGGTGTGTGCGCGTGCCCGCCTGTGCTGTCAGCGCGTGGCCCGGGGCCTGCCAGCCACCTCGGAGAAGTCAGCACGGGTCTGGTTTGGGGGTCAGCCCACCCTGGCCTGAAACCCTGCTCACTCATTTGGCGAATTGAAACCTCCCAGGCACCCCTTTGTGGAAACGAGGCTCCTTCACACTCCTCCCCGTGCCATGGCCATTGCGAACACGGAGAGATCTTACTGCTACAGTGCTGGGCGCGAGGAAAGTGCTCAGCACACACCACACACACACACACACACACACACACACACACACGAAAGTACTCAACAGCCCTCGCCGGTCTGGCTCAGTGGATGAAGTGTCAAGTGAAGGATCCCGGGTTCGATTCCAGCCAAGGGCACGTGCCCTTCTTGGTTCTGAGCTCGATCCCCAGCAGGGGGCGTGCAGGAGGCAGCCGATCAAGGATTCTCTCTCATCATTAATGTTTCTCTCTTTCCCTTCTTCTCAATAAATTAAATACATTTCTTTTTTCATTTTTTTAAGAGAGAAAGCTCAACAAATGTTATCTGTGCTCCCGGGAGTTTCTGAGAGCCAGGGGCCAGGGTCAGGCGTGGGGCAGACCTGCCGGTGGCCCCGCCCCCTCCTGGCAAGGCCGCTGGCGAGTGGGGTGCAGAGCCGGGGCCCTGTGCTGTCTCCACGGTGGCGGTGGCGGCGTCTGGACAGGCCAGGAGGCAGCCGGGAGAGTGACAGCTGGGAAGGTTTAATTGCTCCTCCGTGGCTCGGAGCGCCTCCTTCCCTGCCAGCGATCTGCATTTCAATGTGGGAAGAGTGGAAACGAGGATGCTGCTCAAAGGGGTTACAATGATTAATCATTTAAAAAGCAAGATCTTAATTACAGGCCGCAATTTTTGCTATTTAAGGAGTCCATTAGTTGCCAGAAAGAAGAAAAACATTATCACAGGTTATTCTCCTCCAACAGCAGAGCGTGGGGAGGGATGGTGAATCAGCTGCTGCTCAGAGATGGGGGGCAGGGCCCCACCCCAGGAAGAGCACCCCGCCCCGCCCCCAGGAGCAGGGTGGGCGCTGGCCATGGTGCTGGAGCAGAGCAAAGAGGCAGCTTCTCGGGGGGCTGGGGGCTGGCGCAGGGGGTGGGGCGGAGCAAGAACCTCCTGCCTTCTCTCTGCCCAGCTCCGGGGAGTGGAGGGGGGCGATCTCGCCGGAACCCCACCTGTGGGTGCCCCTGGAGGCCTCCTCCTGGGCGTGGCAGCTGGTGGCCAGCTCCTTTCCCCATCCCAGCGACCCCTGACCCCACCCGGCTCAGGATGTGGGGTTAATTGCCAGGCCCTCCCCTCTGACCTCTCTGTGGGTTTTAGTCTTGTCCGGTCTCTCAGGCCCCGGGTGTACAAAGGCGACTAGGCGTGGGCAGGGGGCGTGCTAGAGGCAGACAAACACAGCCAGCTCTTCAGTGGATTAATGTCCTGATCCTCAGGGGGCAAAGATCAGGAGATCAAGAGCCTGCGCCAGGCTCTGGCTGGTGTGGCTCAGTGGACAGAGCGTCGGCCTGTGGACTGAAGGGTCTCAGGTCCGATTCCAGTCAAGGGCACATGCCCAGGTTGCCGGCTTGATCCCCAGTGTGTGGGGATGTGCAGGAGGCAGCTGATTGATGATTCTCTCTCATCATTGATGCTTCTATCTTTCTCTCTCTGCCTTCCTCTCTGAAATGAATAATTTAAAAAGAAAGAGAGCCTCTGACCTCAGAGGCTTCTGTGGCAAAAGATCGGAAGGTCTTCCTCCACCCAGAACCCGGGCGCAGTCCCTCCAGGGAGCAGGACACGCCGCCCGCCCCACGGCCTGCTCTGCCCGATCGCCAAGCCTCCTCCCGGGCCCTGGCAGGTCCTGCATCCGGAACACAGCCCGGCGCGCGGGGCTCCGGGCGCAGGCGGCTGCGGGAATGCCGAGCCGAGTCCCGGCCGTGGGGCCTGACGTCACACCTGCATTGACGGGACAGCTCGGACCAGTCCAATTGGTCAGTGTGAGCTGGAGCCAGGGCCCACACTCCCTTATTCCCATGATGCCATATGCTTTTTAAAATATATATATATTTTTATTGATGCCAGAACCAGTGTGGCACAGTGGATAGAGCATCGGCCTGTGGACTGTTTAAGTAAAACCAGGTTCGATTCCTGTCAAGGGCATGTACCTTGGTTTCGGGCGCATCCCCAGTGGGGGGCTTGCAGGAGGCAGCTCATCAATGTTTTTAGCTCTCTATCCCTCTCCCTTCTTCTCTGTAAAAAATCAATTATATATATATATATATATATATATATATATTTTAAATATATATATTTTTTATTGATTTCAGAGAGGAAGGGAGGGAGAGAGAGATATAGGAACATCAATGATGAGAGAGAATCACTGATCGAGCCTGCAACCCGGGTTTGTGCCCTGACTGGGAATTGAACTCTGACTTCCTGGTTCATAGGTGGATGCTCAGCCATGGAGCCACGCCAGCCAGGCTGGTACCATATGCTTGAAACACGCTCGCAAACAAGCTGAAAATTTACCAGCCGACCCAGAGGAGAGGCGTAGTCCCTGCCAAGCCTGCTTAATACCGGGAACAAAATAAATACAATCACTTCCATAAACAGTCCCTCCTGCCAGACTGATTAGATGCCCCTGAGTGTGTGTGTGTGTGTGTGTGTGTGTGTGTGTGTGTTCTTCAGGCGCTTCCGTTCTAACATGTAGGCTCCCAGAGGGCAGGCTGCTAAATCGGATTGGATGGTAATCCCAGGGATTTCTGGGGACGGTGGGAGCCACAGACTCACACTATGGATTTGTGAGTGTGAGTGTGTGTGAGTGTGTGTGAGTGTGTGTGGGTGTGAGTGTGAGTGTGTGTGTGTGTTTAATCCTCACCCAAAGATATTTTCCCATTGATTTTCAGAGAGAGTGGAAGAGAGAGGGATAGACAGAGAGAAACATCGAAGTGGGAGAAACGCATCCACTGGTTGCTTCCTGCATTGGCCCCAACCAGGGCCCCGGGCCAGGGAGGAGCCTGCAATCCAGGTACTTGGCCTTGACCAGAATCCAACCCGGGACCCTTCAATCTGCAGATGCTCCATCCACTGAGCCGACCTGGCTAGGATCACTATGTGTTTGAATTCAAAGTAACCAGACTGGTCCCTGCATCCTCACACCTCATCACCATCCCCCAGAGAGGAGAGGGTGTCTGTCCCTTTCATTGCCAGGTGTCCCACCTCGGGGGTGAGCGCACAGCCCTCCCGCTGCCCCCCAACTCCGGTGCAGGGTTAGGCACGCCAAACAGGCTGGGACACGGTAAGTCCGATGTTGGCTCTTTGCTCGTTTCAAATGTGATAGAAACGAAAGCTTTATTCTGTTTCTCTTTCTTCCCAGGAGGAAGGCCTGGCATCGGAAGCAGGTGAGGGTGGATCACTGCCCAGCGCCCCCACCTCCACGCCCAGGTCACCCCAGGTTCCCCGGAGCCATGGGGGGTGCCAACTCTGCCCTGCCTGCCTCCGAGCCTGCCGAAGCCCACGCCCGGGAGGTGCTCTACCCTCAGGGAGCCCTGGAGGTGTGGGGTGCCGGCGCCCGCCCTCCTGACCAGGCCCGTGTCCACCCCCGCGGCCAGCCCAGAGAGCCGTTTGTGAATTCAGGGCGGCTGGCGCTGGGAACATCTCTGGCTGGCTGCCTCCCTCCCAGCTTGTCCCTGCAGCTGTGCTGCGCTCCCGCCTCTGCCCCGGCTTTTGTCAACGCTGAATTCAAGTGACATCTCAGAGGGAGGCTCCCGGGTGGGCGGACAGATGGGAGGGGGAGCTCCAGGCCCCCCACAGGCCTTCTCCCAGGATGCTCCCTGCCCTCCTTTGCAGGGGCCTGGTCTGCAGTCTGCTGCCCCTATTTCTTTTTCTTTTTTGTACACATGTTTTTACTGATTTCAGAAAGGATGGGAGAGAGAGAGAGAGAGAGAGAGAGAGAGAGAGAGAGAGAGAGAGAGAGAGAGAGAGAGAGATAGGAATGTTAATGATGAGAGAGAATCATCGATTGGCTGCCTCCTGCACGCCCCACACTAGGGACGGAGCCTGAAACCCAGGCATGTGCTGTGACCGGGAATCGAACCATGACCTCCTGGTTCGTAGGTTGACCATCAACCACTGGGCCACGCCGGCTAGACCTCTGCCCTCTCGCTTGAAGACTGGCTAGAAGCTCAGTCTGAGGGGTCAGAGACCTGCAGCCCTGATTCCACGCATGAGCTGTGAGGCCTGAGACAGTCATGGCTTTCTCTCACCATAGGACAGGGAGCAGGGAACCCATCACCATGGGCACAGGGCTGAGCCCACCTCCGGTTTAAAGGGCTTAAAAGGAGGAGGGGGGCCCCAGCCTGTTTGGCTCAGTGGACAGAGCTTAGGCCTGTGGACAGAAGGGTCCCAGGTTCGATTCCAGTCAAAGGCATATGCCCAGCTTTGGGGCTGGGTTCTCAGTGTGGGGCATGCAGGACACAGCTGATCCGTGATTCTCTCTCATCATTGATGTTTCTCTCTTTCTCCCTCTCCCTTCCCCTCTGAAATATATTTTTAAAAATAAGTGAAAAATAAAGAGCTTAAAGGGGTGGGGGGAGGGGTTCCTCCCTGCTTCCTCGTCCATCCTCCCACACCCCACAGACTTGCCCTCCTGCCCCCTCCCCAGCCTCACCCCACTTTCCACCGCTTCCTGGGGTGGCTCACACTCAGTCCGTCCTGCATGGCAGCAAACCCCCTGAAAAGGCTTTGCGGCCTATTAATGGCGCTCAGGACACCTTCCGAGTCTCCCCGTATTTAGCATGGATGCCCCTGGCCGTGCGTCAGGGGAGGGCCCGCAGGACGAGGGAGCTCAGCCCGGGGCCCACGTGAGTGCGGGGTCCGGGGCTGGGGAACTGATGTGGGCTGCACGGCAGTCCTGGCTCCCACGCAGAGCGACTGGGTGCCGGGAGGGGCCGGAAGGGGCCGGGGCCCGCCTCCCCGGAGCCTGGGAAACCTCTCCCCGCCGGCCGCAGGCGGGTGGGAAGTCAGGGCCACGGGGGGCTTTGTGCCCTGCACAATCGCAGCCGCTCTTCTGGATAAAGGGCCAGACAAAGGGGCCTTCGGAAGTGGCCACACGGCTCAGCCGGGGAGGCCCCAGGAAGCCGGCTCTCCCACCCTCTCACCCCGGCTTCCTCCCAACACCCCGGAGGGAGGCCAGCTGGGCGGCAGCCACCCGGGCGGCAGCTGTGCCGAGTGAATGGCAGCGAGAGAGCCCCCAGCTGGCCCGGCCGGAGGCACCAGCAGAGCCCGGCCGGGCAGGTGGGGAGCTGGAATGCCACTTCCTTTCTTTTCAGTGTTAATGTTTTTACTGGTTTCAGAGAGGAAGGGAGAGGGAGAGAGAGAAACATCCATGATGAGAGGGAATCACGGATCGGCTGCCTCCTGCATGCCCCTCCTGGGGATCAAGCCGGAAACCCGGGCAGGTGCCCTGATCCGGGAATCGAACCGTGACCTCCTGGAGCATAGGTGGACGGATGCTCCCCCACTGAGCTAGGCTGGCCGGGCTAGAAACAGTGATTGTGGACAGGATGGGGGTGCCTTACACGGGGTGATGGCTGGCGGGGCTCTGACTCACAGGCTGTGCTCTGGGACGGCAGCCATGGCTCAGGCCCCGTTAGAACGGGAGTGATCATAGTTCTAAATTGGTTGTAAAAAAGCCCTGGCTGGTGTGGCTCAGTGGATAGAGTGTCGGCCTGGGGACTGAAAGGTCCCAGGTTTAAGTCCAGTCAAGGGCACATGCCCGGGTTGTAGGCTCCATCCCCAGGACGGGTCATGCAGGAGGCAGCCGATACGTGATTCTCTCTCATCATGGATGTTTCTCTCTCTCCCTCTCCCTCACTCTCTGAAGTCAATAAAGAAATAAATAGTCGAGACCGGTTTGGCTCAGTGGATAGAGCGTCGGCCTGCGGACTGAAAGGTCCCAGGTTCAATTCCAGTTGGGGGAATGTACCTTGCTTGCGGGCACATCTCCAGTGTGGGGTGTGCAGGAGGCAGCTGATCAATGTCTCTCTCTCATCGATGTTTCTGACTTGCTATTCCTTTCCCTTCCTCTCTGTGAAAAATCAATAAAATATATTTTTTAAAAAAGAAATATATAAAAAGTAGTGCTCAGACTAAGACTTCCAAGCTCAGAACCAGGACTTGCCCCTGACTGTGGGCACCCCCGGGTCCCACCCACCCTGAGGTCAGGGCGTCCACAGGCCCCCGAGCGGCAGAGGGAGGCCCCGCTGCTGGGATGGGCGGGCTGACGCCCCTTCGCTAGCACTTGGCAGGGCCTGCGGGGGCCCGGGCCTCTGAGTGCCTGTTGGAGCCACACACTGGGCGCCGTGCCCGGGCCGCGCCGTGCCAGGCCCCGCCACCCAGAGAGAAGCAAGGAGCCTTTCTCCCCTCCTCGCCACAGCCAAGGCCCCCCAAAGAGCACAGCGGCGGGGGAGCTGACCTCCGTTCAGGAAACTCGGGCTCCCCCTCCCCTCCCCCTGGGCCTGGGAACCTCAGAGCTGGGGAGGAAGTGAGACTGTCGCCCTCTTTGTGAGTCAGGCCCATCACTCTGGGGCTGCGGGATTCCCAGCGCTTGGCTCAGCGCCGCCAGCCCTCCCCCCAGTCAGAGGGCTCCCCCCCCCATTCACACAGGCTCTGAGGACCTTTCACAGGCTCGTCTGTGGGCTTTGAAAGAGGCTCGCTCTCACTGGAGCCCACGGAGGCCGTGTCTGGAGGGGAAGGGAGTCTCACTGGAGTTACTGTGCGCTCTTTAAAAACATGGTTTTTTAGAATATAACAGAGGTAATCCTGTTATTGGCAGATTTTTAATACTTCCTACAACGTTTGTGATATCATTCTATGTTAGTACAGTTTTGATAATATTATTATACTTAAAATCTTTTTGTTCTTGAAATATTAATGCTTATTGCATGTAATCCTAGCTAATAAAGAGGAAAGATGCAAATTGACCATCATGCCCTCAAGGCACCCATAGCCACAAGATGGCAGCGCCCAGTCCCCTCAGCCCTGCCGGAGTCCCCCAATCCTGGGGGACGGCAGGCACCAGAGTCCCCCAGTCCTTTCACAGAAAATGCGTTGCCTCAAAAGTTGGGTAAGCTTCTTAGGACAAAAAGCATTCAAAATCTTTGAGAAAAAAATTCCAGTATTTATAACAGTTTGGACTAGCCTTAACCGGTTTGGCTCAGTGGAAAGATCGTTGGCCTGCAGACTGAAAGGTCCCAGGTTTGATTCCGGTCAAGAGCATGTACCTTGGTTCCAATAGGGGGTTTGCAGGAGGCAGCTGATCAATGTTTCTCATCGATGTTTCTGACTCTCTATCCCTCTCTCTCCCTTCCTCTCTGTAAAAAATCAATAAAAATATATTTTTTTAAAAGTTTGGCCTTGACCGATTTGGCTCAGTGGATAGAGCATCGACCTTCGAACTGAAGGGTCCTGGGTTCAATTCTGGTCAAGGGCATGCACCTTGGTTGTGGTCACATTCCCAGTAGGGGGTGTGCAGGACTGGAAGCTGATCGATGTTTCTGACTTTCTATCCCTCTCCCTTCCTCTCTGTAAAAAATCAATAAAATATATATATATATATTTTTTTAAAGTTTGGACTAGACAATTCAAGGTTATTTCCACTACAACCTTCTATGATTTTTGTGATATTAACATTCTGAAGTCACATAGTACCAGTTGTATTATATGTAAGCAGATATTATTTAAAGGAATGGCCATTATTATTAAAACAACTCATAAAACCACACTGTTTGTATGTCTGGACATTCAGGGAGCTAATGCCCCTAAACCGGCAGTCAGACATCCTCCAAGGGGTCTCAGATCGAAGAGGGTGCAGGCTGCACTGAGGGACACCCCCCCCCCATGCACAAATTTTGTGCACTGGGCCTCTAGTCCTCTAAAATAAAAGCCTAATATGCAAATCAATTTGAATGGCCAAACAACAGGCACACTCACCACCAGGGGGCAGACTCTCAATGTAGGAGCTGCTCCCAGCCCACAGGCCCCAGGCCAGCCAAGGTGGGTGCCAGCGGGGAAAGGAGAACTCGGGGCCCGATCGCCCTGCTGATCACGCCACAGATCAGTCCCGATCACCCGCCAGGCCGAGCAACTCTACCCGTGCATGAATTTCATGTCCTGGGCCTCTAGTGTTACCATATTTAAGATAGTTTTTTTCTGGAATAATTGGTGTTTATTGCATGTAACATTATTATACTTAAATTTGTTTTTCTTAAAAAAATAAATTTTCACTTCTAAAAAATGTTTTTATTGATTTTTTAAGGAGAGAGGAGCCAGGCTTGGTGGGCTTCCACACCCCTACTCAGTTGGAGAACCAGATTGGGCAGCAAAAGCAGCATTTCTAAGTTCCAGGAAATGCCCCCAGTTTAATTTTTTTAATATATATTTAATATATTTTATTGATTTTTTTTTACAGAGAGGAAAGGAGAGGGAAAGAGAGTTAGAAACATTCATCAGCTGCCTCTTGCACACCTCTAACTGGGGATGTGCCTGCAATTAAGGTATATGCCCTTGACCAGAATCAAACCTGGGACCCTTCAGAGATGAAGGGAGAGGGAGAGACAGAGACACACAGAGAGAAACGTTAATGATGAGAGAGAATCCTGGATTGGCTGCCTCCTGCACACCCCACACTGGGGATGGAGCCTGCATACCAGACATGTGCCCTGACAGGGAATCAAACAGTGACCTCCTGGTTCATATGTCAATGCTCAATTACAGAGCCACGTCAGCTGGGCCCCAGTTCCATTTTTAATAAAACCCTCCTTTCTCACCCCTGCTCTGACCTCCTGGCCTCCACCCCCTGCTCCCTCTCCAAGCCTCTGCACCCAGGCCTCTCAGATGCACCAACAGCAGCACCAGGGAGAAGAAATCTGTTGGCTCCTACCCAGCTGGTGTAGCTCAGTGGTGGAGCATCAACCCAGGAACCAGGAGGTCATGGGTTCAATCCCCAGAGGGGGTATTTGATGATGTTTCTCTCTATCCTTCTCCTTTTCTCTCTAAAAATCAATAAAACACACACACACATAGATGCCTTTTGCCCTGTTGATTCTTCTTCATAGGGATTCAACTAGGAATTCCATCTCGTTCTTACTCAACATCTTCCTAAAAATGGATCCAAAATGCAGCCAAGGGAGCCCAGTCAGTATGGCTCACTGATTGAGCATCAACCCATGAACCAGGAGGTCATGGTTCGATTCCCATTCAAGGGCACATGCCCGAGTTGTGGGCTCTATCACCAGTAGGGGGCGTGCAGGAGGCAGTGTCAACCAATGATTCTCTCTAATCATTAATGTTTCTATCTCTCCCTCTCCCTTCCTCTCTGAAATCAATAAAATATATATATATATATTTTTATAAATGCACAAAAGGAGAAGAAGAAGCCACCCGAAGAATTCCTCTCTGTGCGCGCGGATCTCGGGGTAAAAACAACAGGCCTCGTTAAAACTGCTCCTTAATGAGGCTCCTTTCCAGCCTAATTGTCACCATGGCAACGACCCCCCAGCGGCCATGTTTAATTAACTTGGAATCAGAGGCACCAAACGAGCTCCTCCAGGAAATTGCCGGCCAGCCTGGGCAGGCACGCGGCCCCTCCCCTGCCCGCCGGGCCCTGGCACCGGGGAGGGGGCGGAACCCGCTCAGCCGCAGCCTCCCTGTCGCCTCCCCTTCTCAGAGCCATGGCAACAACAACAACGGCAACAATATTAGTAACAAGGGTAGACACTGTGCTAAGCGCTTGATACGCGCGTTCTCGCTTTTCATCTCCATAGTAACCCCGCCCGGGAAGCGCCTGGACCAGGCGGGGCGAGGCGGGCCCCTCCCTCCCGACCCCTGGGTTGGCCGCCCAGGGAGCAATGCCAGGCGCCGCCACACGAGGCCGCTGTGAGCGCGGAAGAACCCGCCTCCTCGGGCTTGGGGACCCCGATGGGAGGGGCTGGACCCTTCAAACAGTTTCCACCCGACTTTGGAGAGTTGAACATGCAGGGGGAGCCCTGCCGGTGGGGGTCAGCGGTTGAGCGTCGACCCAGGAACTAAGAGGTCGCTGGTTTGATTCCCATCAGGCACATCCCCAGTGTGGGGCGTGCAGGAGGCAGCTGATCCATGATTCCCTCTCACCATTGATGTTTCTTTCTTTTCTAAAAAAAATATTTTTATTGATTTCAGAGGGAAAAAGAAAGCGAGAGGGAGTTAGAAACATCAATGATGAGAGAATAATGGATCAGCTGCCTCCTGCATGCTCCACACTGGGGATCAAGCCCACAATGGGGCATGTGCCCTTGACCCGAATGGAACCTGGGATCCTTCAGTCCACAGGCCGCTGCTCTATCCACTGAGCCAAACCAGCTAGGGCTCTCCGATGTTTCTATCTCTCCCTTCCTCTCTGAAATGGATAAAAGTATTTTTAAAAAATAAAATGACTCCGGGTTTGGGGTTCCCCACCACTGCCCCGGGGCCTAGGCCACTCCACCCGCCCTCCCTTCTCTCAGACCCTCCAGGGAGGACTCAGCACCACCTTCTCACAGCCACTTCTTCCCGGACAAGGACAGGCGCTCCTGGGACAATGAGGCAGACAAACCAGTGGGGGACTCCCTTTCCTGGCACGAAGGGGTGGCCAGACCCAGACTGCCTTCCAAACCCCAGCTCCCCCTCCCCCACCCCAGGTGACCTTGGGCAAGTCACTTTGCACTTTACTGCTCCCAGCTTCAGTTTCTCTGATTGCAAAATTGGTCACTGAGACAAATTAAACCTCTTTTTAAAAAAAAAAAAAAAAGTATTTTTATTGATTTCAGAGAGGAAGGGAGAGGGAGAGAGAGATAGTAACATCAGTGATGAGAGAGAATCATGGATCCGCTGCCTCCTGCAGGCCCCCTACTGAGGATCGAGCCCACAACCCATGCATGTGCCCTTGACCAGAATAGAACTTGGGACCCTTCAATCTGCAGGACAAAGCTCTATCCACGGAGCCACACCAGTGAGGGCCAAATTAAAGCTCTTATCACAGCCCCCATAGTGTCGTTATGTCATTAAAATGTCTGTGCCAGGGCCACTGGCCACCTGCACTGAGAACTGGTGAGCAGACATGTTCACACCCATTACACAGATGGGAAAAGTGAGATGACTTCCCCTGCCAAGGTCCCACTTTGTTCCTCAGACCCAGACCCTGCGGAAGGGGACATTGGCCCTCAGCCAGTGACTTTAAACGCCTCTCCTCCTTCCCTTGCCCCAGCATTTCAGAAACTTCTGTTAACAAAACAGTTCCCCAAAGGAGTATTACAAAACCGGTAAATGAGCTTCTGATTGGTCAGTACATATGCAAATTAGGGTGCAATTTGCATAGTTCTGATTGGTCTGAGCAGGTCTCAGTCCATTGGTCCGAGGTGGGTGCTGAGGGTGGGGGAGAGCCAGGTGGCCCTTTGAGAGTAGGTCCCCACCAACTGGGGCTTCCCCAGTCCAGGCCCCTCCAGGTCTCAAACCTGGTCCCCTCCTGCTGTATAAGTCTGACCTCCACATCTGTGTTGGTCCTAGGGCAGCTGACTGCTCCATCCACACCCCCACTTTCCTGAGGGTGCTGTGTTGCCCAGTATGTGCACTGCATACAGTAGGTGCAGTTAAGTGTTCATTTCCTCCCACGCCCTAGCCGGAGCCAGCCACGCTGTGGCCGCTCGGGCTCCCCCTGCTGGCGCTCAGGGTAAACAACCTGAGCCAGCACCAGCTCAGAAGGCTAGGAGGAAGCTTGTTTTTAAGCTCTGGGGACCCTCCAACCACCCTGTGCGGACTGACCCCTCCCTCACCTCCTGCCAAAGTTACACGCAAGAGGTTTCCAGGAAAATCTTATTTTCCTGTAACTTTATCCTAAATGCAAACAAAATGAAAAACATGCTCATTTCCTCAACAAATACTTAGCGCTCTGACATTCACCGCTTGGGCGAACACTGACTGAGCACTTCCTGTATGCAAGACAATACCTGGCAGAACGGTACGGATTTTCACCTCCTCTTTACAGCCAAAGACACCCCGGTCCCAGGAGAGGTGCTCAAGGTCACAGACAGCTCCTATGTGGGTTTTTGTTGTTGTTGTTTGTGGATTTGAACTTGGGTGTATTCACAGCCCAGACCCTCAACCCCTCTATTACACCGTGCAACACTGTGGTTAAACAAACGAACGAACAAAAAAGACATTGCAAGTGGCCTCAAAGCGTCCCCCGTTCGCTCATTTTCCTTGGGACTGTCTCCTAGAAAGGGAAACAGAAATGTTCTCTCTAGACAGATATGTTAGGGTTTTCCTGATTGTGTGTTTGCTGGTGGCGCCTGAAGAATGAGATGGTTTGTAAAGTTTTTAAAAAATAATAAGAGCATGCAAATCACTACCAGTTTGAGGTCCTCACCCCATCCCTTCAAAATTGTACTTCCTTCCAGAAGAGAAGAGAATGAGAACTTAATAACATTTGGTGGTGGCTCATTGAGCATCTAGCTATGAACCAGGAGGTCACGGTTTGATTCCCAGTCAGGGCACATGCCTGGGTTGTGGGCTCCATCCCCAGCAGGGAGCGTGCAGGAGGCAGCCGATCAAAGATTCTCCTATCATTGATGTTTCTCTCTCTCTCCCTCTCCTTTGTTTCCTGCATGGCCTCATCTGGGCCTGTGCACAGCTTTGGTGCAGAGGTGAGGAGGAGTGGGGAGGGTTGGGGAGGGGTGGAGGTGGAGGTGGGGAGAGTGGGGGGGTTGTTAAGTGCTGAGCTAAAGAGTGGGTTAGGGAATGCCAACACACCTTGGAAAGAGAGCCACAGTAAGAAAGCCATGGACCCAGACCAGGAGACCAAGAATCTTAGAGCCCTAACTGGTTTGGCTCAGTGATTAGAGCATCAGCCTGCGGACTCCAGGGTCCCAGGTTCAATTCCGGTCAAGGGCATGTACCTTGGTTGCAGGCACATCCCCAGTAGGAGGTGTGCAGGAGGCAGCTGATGGATGTTTTTCTTTCATCAATGTTTCTGACTCTCTCTCCCTCTCCCTTCCTCTCAAAAAATCAATTACATATATATATATATGTATATATATATATATATCTTAGAGGAGAGAGGCTTCGGACACCAGCTGGTCCGTCATTTCCCCAACACTGGGACTTCCCAGAGGCGCCCTCTGTGCCTCAGGCACAGGACAGGTGACTGTCCACTCCCGGCCCTGGTAGCACTATTCTCACATGAAACTAAAAGCCATTACTCCCCTTTCCACTCGTCCTCAGTGTCATCGCTGTCCCCTGCCCCAAGCCTGGGTACTGGTTGCCCCTTTTAATACTCAAGTTCTTGCCCAGCCAGCACGGCTCAGTGGTTGAGCTTTGACCCATGAACCCAGGGGTCATGGTTCAATTCCCAGTCAGGACACATGCCCGTGTTGTGGGCTCGATCTCCAGTGTGGGGTGTGCAAGAGGCAGCTGATGATTCTCACTCACCATTGATATTTCTCTCCCTCTCCTTTCTTCTCTGAAAAAAATGTATACTAAAAAAAAAAAGACTCTAAGTTCCTTTGCAGAAAGGCTTGTATCTGACACAGAGGAGGAGCTGAATTGAATAAATTCCCACGCAGTATCCCTGGCTGGTGACTGCCGGCCCACTCTGAACCCTCCTTGGGGGTCAGGTGGCAGCCGTTCACACTTAGTCTGCCGCCTTTCCCGAGACCCGGAAACAGCCACAGATGTACCAGAGAGCCAGGTACCTGCCCTGATAGGCGAAATCTTTTTTTAAATCTGTTTTATTGATTTCAGAGACAGACAGGGAGAGGGAGAGAGAGAGAGAAACATTAATGATGAGAGAGAATCATGGATCTACTGCCTCCTGCACTCCCCTCCTGGGATCAAGTCTGCAACCCAAGTATGTGCCCTTGACCAGACACAGAACTGTGACCTCCTGGTTCATAGGTCGACACTTAATCACTGAGCCATGCCGGCAGGACCAGCCCAGCTGGGCCAAAGGGAAATCTGAAAAGGGAGCTTTCCCTTCCCAAAGGGCATGGGGAGGTCCACAGAGCAGATCCTGCGAGGTGGGGGTGGAGCTCAGAGCACAGTGTGTAGTTGGGTGGAGCCTGACCCCACGAGCCCTCTGCGTGTCCGCTCAGGAGAGTGTGGGAGAGGCTGGCCACGTACTCTGCCAAACCACGAATGGCGTTTCAGTGCCACAGTATCTCCCGGAGTGTTTACATGTCATCGTGAGCTACGGGGTGTGAGTGTCCATGCGTGTATGTACGTGTCTGTGTCTGTATCTGTTGTTTTTGTGTGTGTTTTTAAATTGATTTCAGAGAGTAAGGGAGAGGGAGAGATAGAAACATCAATGAACCAAAACTGGTTTGGCTCAGTGGATAGAGCATCAGCCTATGGACTGAAAGGTCCCAGATTCAATTCTGGTCAAGGGCATGTACCTTGATGCAGGCACATCCCCAGTAGGGGGCATGCAGGAGGCAGCTGATGGATGTTTCTTTCTCATCATTGATGTTTCTAACTCTCTATCCCTCTCCCTTCCTCTCTGTGTGTTTGTATATGTGTGTGTATGTGTGTATTAATCTTAAAAAAGAAAAGAAACATTAATGGTGAGAGAGAATCATTGATCAGCTACCTCCTGCATGCTCCACACTGTGGATTGAGCCTGTAACCCAGGCATGTGCCCTTGACTGGAATCACACCCAGGACCTTTTAGTCCACAGGCCAATGCTCTATCCACTGAGCCAAACCAGCTAGAGCTGTATGTTTCTTTGTTTTTTAAATATATTTTTACTGATTTCAGAGTGGAAGTGTGTGGGGGAGAGAGAAAGAGGGAGGAACATCAATAAAGAGAGAGAACCATTGATCGTCTGCCTCCTGCACACCCGTACTGAGCTTGCAACCCGGGCCATGTGCCCTGACCAGGAATCAAACCAGTGACCTCTTGGTTCCTGGGTCAATGCTTGACCTCTGAGCCACCCCAGGCTGTGGATGGTCCCACCTCATTCTGTGACTCTGCGGTCTTGTGTCTGAGCTTGCCTGCTTGCACGCATGCATGCGTGTTGACAATGTAATGCGAGCCTACGTGAGTGACTGTGTGTTTGGGGGTGTTTAGAGACTACATCTGAGTCTGGGTGACTCGGTGTGCGTGTGAGTGTATGTTGCACATGTACCCCCACCCCCAGCCCGGCTCCATTTCCCTCGATCCCATGGACACAGGTGGGTCCTCGGCTGGCTGAGCGGGTGGGGCATGTGGCTAAGTCACTGGTGTTGACAGGCAGCCTCAGGAGCCTTTGTCTGGGGCCCAGTCCTCATGGCCCCTACCGTCCCCACCCTGGCGGGACCCCGCTGTCCCCGCTCCCAGCGGCCTGCCCCAAGGAGTGCCTTTAACTCGCAGCCCCTCTCCCAGCCGGGGGGCTGAGAGTTGGGGGATGTTCATCTCGGGAGTTTTTGTTCCGCCTCTGAAAGGCCTCAATGGCTGGAACACCATTCTAATTACAGGGAGGGCAGCTTATGTGGCCACACAAAGGCCTGCTCTCCCAGTGGCTCCTTCCATCCGTCAAACAAGGCCGTCTAATGACGGGCGAGCCGTGAATGCCTAAAACAAACCCGAACCGGAGGGAAAATAGAGCACGGGGGCTTGGGCTATATTAAATTACCCGATGAGGAGCCTGGCTTTGCGGAGGGGGTTGGAGTGGCCGTGAGCCCCCTATTCACGTGGGGGGAGGGGTCAGGAGGTCGGGAGGGGGCGGGAGCCCTGGCCCATTCTCATGCTAACACCCGGGGCACACTGCAGGCTCCTGGGCTGGAAAATAGAAATGAATTTGCCATAATCCTCCCCCTCCTCCCCTCCCTCCTTCTCCCCTCCAGCTCAGGAGAAGCATCGCCTAATTGTGACTCCTTAGAGCCCGCTGGGCATGGGGACCTGGATACACCCCCGCACCCCAGGGCCTGTGTCCCTTGGCCTTCTCGCCCCGCCCTCCTCTTTCAGGGCCTGGGCTGGGGGGGGGAGGGGTCAGTGCCGGGGAGGGGCGCAGGACCCCTGAGTGCACACACACTCAGTCACCTCTTGCAAAGGTGCAATTATCCCCAGTGACCCCTTTCTAAGCGGGTACGCACACTCTTCACCAATACAAAATATCCCTTCCCTCCTCCACACACACCCCTTCACCAACACACGTGTGTTTTTAATTATTTTTCTGTTAATCCTCACTCGAAGACATTTTCTCATTGATTTTTAGACAGTGGAAGGGAGGGGGGCGACAGAGAGAGAGAAGCATTGATGTGAGAGAGACACTGTGACTGGTTGCCTCCCACAGGTGCCCACACCAGGATCAGGGGGTGAGCTTGCAACTGAGGTGTGTGCCCTTGACCAGAATGGCACCCTTCAGTCCTCAGACCAAAGCTCCATCCACTGAGCCAAACGCGCTAGGATACAAACACACATTTTTATAGCACAACATTTTTATTGATTTCAGAGAGGAAGGGAGAGAGACACATCTATGATGAGAGAGGATCAATGGATCGGCTGCCTCCTGCATGCCCCCTACTGAGGATGGAGCCTGCGACCTGGGCATGTGCCTTTGACATAAATCGAACCCAGGACCCTCCAGTCCACAGGCCGATGCTCTTTCCACTGGACCAAACCGGCTAGGGCTATAGGCACAAAATTTGCAGACCCACTCGCACTTCTGGGTGGACCAATACACTTTCACGGTTACCCACATTTTCACAGTTACCCACACTTTCAGGGATACCCACACTGTTACCCGCACTTTCACAGTTACCCGCACTTTCACGGATATCCACACTTTCACAGTTACCCACATTTTCACAGTTACCCACACTTTCAGGGATACCCACACTTTCACGGTTACCCACACTTTCACGGATACCCACACCTTCACGGATACCCACACTTTCACGGTTACCCACACTTTCAGGGATACCCACACTTTCACGGATACCCACAATTTCACGGATACCCACACCTTCACGGATACCCACACTTTCACAGTTACCCACACTTTCAGGGATACCCACAGAGCCACACATTCCTCCTCGGTGGCCACATGCTGCTTCAGACATGAGCGCACACCCACCCATAACCTTCCGATGCGCCCCATCCACCTTCTCCAGCAGGTCCATGTCTGACAGCAGAGGAAGCCAACCCACCTCTAACTGCCGCAGCCCTGGATAAGGCTGCCCGCCCGGCCTAAGTTCCCTACCGTTAAGACAAAATGCCTGGCCCGGCCGGTGTGGCTCAATGGTTGAGCATCCACCTAGGAACCAGGAGGTCACGGTTGGATTCCCAGTCAGGTGCATGCCCCGTTGCAGGCTTGATCCCCAGCAGGGGGCGTGCAGGAGGCAGCTGATCCATGATTCTCTCTCATCACTGATGTTTCTCTCTCTTTCCTCCCTTCCTCTCTGAAGTCAATAAAAATCTTTTTAAAAACAAAGTGCTTGAACTAAATGACCTAGAAAGCCCCTTCCGGCTTCGATGTTAGGGGCCAAGTGTCAGGGGCCACGCCGTCCCCAGGGCCCTTCCCTGCCCCCCCTTCCCTGCCTCCCACACTGAGCGTGCTTCTCCCAGGGGGCGCTGAGGCCGAGCACTGGGCTCTGGCTGCGGGGGGCCGCCGCCCCGCCCCCTCTGTGGGCCCCACTTTGCAGGTTTGGGTCACAGGGAGGGGAGTCAGGTGTGGATCTGAACCACCAAGCCCCACGGGGTGGTGCCCCAACCGGAGAGAGGCCTGGGCTACGCTCCTCCCAGGCCAGAGCGCCCCCTGCCGGCAGGTCTGGGTCAGGCCCAGAGGCGAGCGGAGGCCCGAGGAAGGGAGGCCAGGAGCTCTGGGACCTGACCCAGTGACCCCGACCTGAGCTGAAGAGTCCTTGTAGTGGCACTTACTCCCTTCCTCCCCCCACATCCCACCCCCGCACAGACACACACGTACGGAACTCGAACTCGGCTCAGCCACAAGGAGACTCAGCGGGACAGAGACTGAGGGTAAACTGGCCGAGTGAGTGCAGGAACAGCAAGGTCCACCTCCAGTCTCTTTACCCTCTCAGCCTCCGGGAACTCCCCTCTCCCCAGCACCTTGTAGACTGCCAGGGGGTGCAGACAGCCAGGGGGCGCAGACAGCCAGGGGGTGCAGACAGCCAGGGGGTGCAGACAGCCAGGGGGTGCAGACAGCCATG
>PVJN01029396.1:0-26466 GCA_004026805.1 Lasiurus borealis | reverse complement strand
GGAGGAGGAGGAGGAGGAGGAGGAGGAGGAGGAGGAGGAGGAGGCGGATTAATTGCATGGACTTACATTCCCTGAGTTGCAATCTCCCATATCTTCTAAGCCAGTCCTGAAAGAGGGGCAACTAGGAGTTCAGCAGAGTCAGAAACACGGCAAGTGTCCAGAGTTTGCATTCCACGTTGAAGCCAGGTGTGGCTCAGCATTCAGGCCAGATTAAAGTCCGTTAGTCGGTCTGTGGTGCCCCACCTGTCCATAAGCCATGCACGACACTGCGGAGTGTGCCCCTGCAACAGAAGTCCCGGGAGCCAGATGTCATGGAGACAAGAGAGTGTGGCTCCTTTCTAAAAGTGTATATGTTTAGATTTTGCTTGACTGCAGCGGCTATGCCCATCCTGTCCAATTACCTGTTTCCAGGTATGATTGACAGGTAAACTTTTTCCCATGTCACTTAGACATGCATCTAAACTGCCTTTCTCCAGTCCCTTCCCCCATCGATCAATGGGGGACAGACTTGGAAAATATTAAATGGAGCTTTTGGCAGAACTGTAGACATTACATGACTATAATATTTGATCACTCTTTTAGCTCCAGGTTATTACAATGACATCAGTACTACCTAATCTTGTTTTAAAAATGGTATTAAGAGCAAATTAAAAGGTCAACAGATCTCAATGATTCCGATATGACATTTATATTCTTCTTTTTCAAAATCCTACTTGAGCTCTGTGGAATAGAGCAAAGAGAAAGTGACTTTTTTTGTTGGATGAATGAATCATCTGTAAATAAACAAAAAAAAACTAAGTTCCTTACTTTCAACACTTTTTATTCTTGTTATTATTAATCCTCGCTGGAGGATATTTTTCCATTGAAAAAAAATTTTTTTTTTAAGAGAGACACTGGAAGATAGGGTGAGAGACAGAGAGAAACATCAGTGTGAGAGAGACACATCGATTGGTTGCCTCCCACACGCAGCAGGAATTGAGCCTTGAACTTGGGACTCCTCAGTCCATGGGCAGACACTAACCACTGGGAAGAACTGGATAGGGCAAAATACTTTTTATTTTTGTTTCTCTGCTTAAGATTATTTCCAAATTATCTAATTTAGTGGTATAATTGTCTTTTATATAAGGACAATACTATTTGGAAGGCATTCTTTTTTTTTTTTTTTACTGAAACGATTATTGAGGAGAAATAACACACAGGGACACACACAGGCAAACACACTACAGTGTCACAATTTTATCTGTTGAATAATATTCACGTCCCTGTTTTTGCGGGAGTCATCAATTTATACTAAGTTCTCCAGACTCTTTGCCCTTGTAATTTATTTAAACTAATGAGGGCTGTTAAGAAAGTAGTTAACAGGAAGAGGATAAGTAGGCTTCTTTTTTTTACAAATAGCTTTCCAGGAGCAATATTTTAAGGAAATAAAGCTAAGTAGTTAAGTTTCCACTTAAATTATAATGCCCAACTAGAGGATCTCAAAAAGAATGAGACCACTATAATTGAATACAATACTTCATAGTTTACAGTGACGTTCTCTCACCCATTCCCTAGGGTATTCCCTTTGCAGTTTTCTCTTATTAAGATTCTCTTTAGTGAGTAGTGACTTCAATTCCACACTGAAACCACCGGAGAAACAGACTTTGCTTCTTTCTCCTCATAATAACCATCACACTGTAAAAAAAAATTGCATTGGGCAGGTTAAATAGCGGAAACATCTCAAAATCTAGAAAAATAATGTGATGAGGATGACGATGATCTGCCTAATACCTCTCTAACAATTTTTTTCTTACATTTTTGGGCTGCACACAGTTAGATTATCGCTCTCTATAAAACAATCTTGTAATTTTTTTCTCTAGAAAGATTAGAAAGACAAGGGTTCCCTTTTCTCCACATCTTCACTACTACTTGTTTTTGATTTGTTGATTGTAGCCATTCTGGTTGTTGTGAGTGGATACTTCATTGTCATTTTAATTTGCATCTCTCAGATGATTAGTGACTTTGAGCATTTTTTCATATGTCTTGGCCATCTGTATGTCCTGTTTGAAGAAGTATCTATCTAGGTCCTTTGCCCATTTTTTTAAATTGGATTGTTTGTCTTCCTTTTGTTAAGTTGTATGAATACATCTGATAAGGGGTTAATTTCCAAATTATATGAAGAACTAAAACTATTTTCTTCTTCTAAACCATTCATTTTTTAAAAAATAAAACTATCTCTTTACTTGTTAAAGGTCTATTCATATTTTCTGTTTTCTTCTTTAAGTACTTGCTAAAATTCACCAGTGAAGACATCTGGGCTGGGCTTTTCTTTAAAGGAGCACTGACATTTTTACTGTGTTGGTTTTTCCTCTGCTGTATCACAGCAGTTACAGTGGAGTTTTGCGACAAAAATGTTCTTGGATCAGTTAGGATCCCAACAGGAAATGAGTGGCCTACTGTATTAAACTAGAGGCTCAGTGCATGAAATTCATGCAGAGTGGTAGGGAGGGGTATGTGTCCTTCAGGCCAGCCTGCTCCCTCTTCAATCGGGGATCTCTTGAGGGATGCCCGCTGCCTGTTTAGGCCCGATCCAGGTAGAATTGAGCCTAAACAGGCAGTTGGACATCTCTCTCACAATCCAGGACTGCCAGCTCCCAACTGCTCCCCTGCCTGCTTTCCTGATTGCCCCTAACTGCTTCTGCCTGCCAGCCTGATCACTACCTAGCCACTACCCTGCCAGTCTGATTGATGTCTAATTGCTCCCCTGCCAGCCTGTTTGCCCTTAACTGGCCTCCCCTGTGGGCCTGGTCACCCTTACTTCCCTCCCATAAAGGCCTGGATCCCCCACCTGCTCTCTCCTGCAGGCCTGGGTCCCACCCCCCCTGCCCAAGTGCCCTTACCTGCAGGCCTGGTCACCCCCAACTTCCCTCCTCTGCCAGTCTGGTCACCCCTAACTGCCCTCCCCTGCAGGCTTGATCATCCCCAACTGCCCTCCCTTGCAGGCCTGGCCCCTGCCAACTGCCCTCCCCTGCTGGTCATCTTGTGGTGGCCATCTTGTGTCCACATGGGGGCAGGATCTTGTGACCACATGGGGGCAGTCATCTTGTGTGTTGGAGTGATAGTCAATCTGCATATTACTCCTTTATTAGATAGGATAGAGGCCTGATGCATAGGTGGGGTTCAGCTGGTTTGCCCTGAAGGGTGCCTGGATCAGGGTGGGTGTTCCCTTGGAGTATGGGGTGGCCTGGGTGAGGGTCCTGTGGTGGTTTTCAGGCTGGCCACGACCCCTGGTGACCCAAGCAGAGTCCCTGGTATCTGGGATTTATTTATCTTCTACAATTGTAACTTTATAGCCTTGAGCAGAGGTCTGGGCTGGCCAAGGTTTGTGGAAAGCTTGGCTTCCTCCATCACCAGGGACAACCTAAGCCTCCCTCCTGCTCTCTCTGTGGCTGTAGCCATCTTCTTTGGGTTAATTTGCATATTCATTCTGATTGGCTGGTGGGTGTAGCAGAGGTATGGTCAATTTGCATATTACTCTTATTATTCCCTCTATCATGATAGATGGAAACTGAGGGATCAGAAAGCTTTCTTGTGATTTCATTCTACATTACTGGTGATGCCACCTTGGAATCTTACTCAGGTAGTGATCAGGAAAATCCTGGTAAACTCCAGCCTGTCGATAACACTGGGTATGGGCTCTCATGGCCCTGCCACAGCAGATGGTTAGGTCTTTGCTGTCCCTGCTTCCCTCTGGAATGTAGTAATTAAGATTGTGGACAGAAAATAATCTTGAATCCCGGGTCGTAGTGGCCCGCAGTCAAGGAGATATCTCCTTGTCATCATAGAGAGGCTCCAATAATCTGGAGTTGTATCTGAGGGCCTAGGATGATATGGAAGTATTGCTGGCAGCTTGCAAGTCCCACTGCAGTCCCAGTACAACCCCCAGATTGTAGAGGGTGGCCACCAAGTTAGGCAGTACTTCCTGCCTCCTGCGCATAGACACAGCCACTGCTTCTTCCCTAGCTACCCGGAGAACACAGCGAGTCTTAGAATAGGAGCAAGCGAGAGCCCCTAAAGATTAAGCTTCATTAACAACATGGTAATTCATAAGTCCTCCTCTGACCACAGCTGACATCTTTTTGAAGGGTGTCTATGTACATTGCCAAACAGACCATGAAAGCATCTCTGTCACAGAATGTTAGAAGGCAATTAGCATAACATCCCTATAAATGATCTTGAAATCAGCTCAGAGTTTTGGTTTCTTCAAAAGGAGATATACCAATGGCAGGCTCTGAGAAGGGTGAGCAGGATTGTAAATGCAGAAATGAAGACAGATTTCAAGGAGGGACAAGGGGCACTTTGGGGGAAAATCCCCAGCAATAATTCAACAGTCTGACAGACTCAATAACAGGGTTTCAGTGGTTCATTTTAGAACATGAGGTTGCACTAGAAAGGAAAGGGAAGACCAGAACGAACTGCCACTGGGCTATTTGTCTGCTGTGAAAACTTCTCTTTGGAAGTTGGACACAGAGAAGACAATGCTTTCTAATTTGCTGAGAAAGGAGTCAATGCTGAGGGTGAAGCAGCATATTGTACAGGGAGAATCTCAGGCAGGGGACAGCAGAAATGAGAGCATGTAAGGTGTGCTAGGGAGCTCAGGCAAAGTCTTGACCAGCAAGGCCATGAGCATACCTTGGGTGAGGCAGCCAGCATCATTTAAAATGCAGGCACCTGGGGCAGGAAGGAAGAGCTCTGGCAGCTTGGGGGAGAAAATGGGCCCCAGGAGAGCACACTGGAGGCATCATCAACCCTTGGTCTCCTGGCATGCCCGTGGGTATGTGTTTAAGATGCTAGGGATCCAGGAGGCAATGGCTTTCTCTGAAGACAGAATATCTATTGGTGCAAAGTGACCAGAAGCTTTGCTTATGCAACACACTATTTCCTGGAAAAAATGCAGACAGACACAAGATAAATGGAAGCTATCAATCTACCTATCAAATTTAAAAATAAAAACCACCATACCTAAGATACCATTGGTGGGATTTAGTGGAACATCAAGGTGACATGTTCTGAACTGTCCTTATATTTAGAATTCTCCCGGAAAAACTGCCTACACTGAGAGTCACCTGGTTCCCTTCAGAATAAGAAATGTCCAGCAATATGGTCCTCATTCTGCAATCAACAGCCTCTAAAGGTGGTGTGCTATTGTTCTGTTCCCCCTGAGAGTTAATGTTGCTTCCTTGCTCTCTTGGTCAGCCAGTAGAGGGAGTAAGGATGATAAAGTTTATACCTTCTAAACAACAATATAAACTAAATAGCCCCTTGGTTAAGATTTTACAGCAATATATACAAATAATGATAATGAAAATATCTTTTTTAATTTCCAGGTTCATGAAGATAGCTCATGCTTAATTTTAAACAATGTAAAAATATAGAAAATAGACAGCTGAAAGTTTACAGTTATTCCTATCCCAATAGATTTTGTTTAACAGTTTGATTTATATCTTCCCTCAATTGTTTTAAATATATTTTATTGATTTTTTACAGAAAGGAAAGGAGAGGGATAGAGAGTTAGAAACATCGATGAGAGAGAAACATCAATCAGCTGTCTCCTGCACGCCCACTACTGGGGATGTGCCCGCAACCAAGGTACATGCCCTTTGTCTGGAATCGAACTTGGGACCTTCTAGTCTGCAGGCTGATGCTCCATCCACTGAGCCAAACCTGTTTTGTCTTCCCTCAGTTTTTTCTATCCTATATAATAAAAGCCAAGCAACCAAATAGCAGAATGACCAGAACAACTGGTTGGCCAGTCGCTATGATGTGCACTGACTACCAGGAGACCAATACTCAGTGTAAGAGTTGCCCCCTGGTGGTCAGTGGTTCGGGAGCACCACTCAGCCAGAAGCCAGGCTCATGGCTTGAGAACACAATGGTGGTGGTGGGAGCCTCTCCCCCCTCCGTGGCAGTGCTAAGGAGCAGCAAGCTGAGTGGTAAGAAGTAGTGAGCAGGTGGACATAAGGAGTGAGGGGTCCAGACTATGAGAGGGATGTCCAACTGCCAGCTTAGGCACAATCCCCATGGGGATTGGCCTCCCAATGCATGAATTTTATGCCCTGGGCCTCTAGTATAGATATAAACATCCATGGCTAAACCTGTGCAACTCAAATTTTCTCAAGTTTTTCAGGATATTGTGGCCACATTTTACATTAATATCCAAATAAAATAGCTTGAATCTCTATTCTAGGTAGTTTTAGAAATCCAATATTTTTTCCAGTTATTCCATTGATTCCTGAGAAAACTTAATTGCTTATTGATTTGTGTTGCTGCCTCTTTGCTCTTCTGATTGCTATAGCTTTTCTCTAGTTTTCTTTTCCTCAACATGTAAACACCACCTCATCTCCTCATTTTCCAAAGTTTTACTTAGATACTTTGTGGTACATTAAACTTTACTGAAGATTTGGGCTTTTGAAGAATATACAGAAATCAGCCCTTGCTCAAACTATGCATTTAGCTCGTTGCATTTAACTTTTTTCTTGGTTTTAGTTCTTGGCCCTGTGGTATTTATGAAAAGTATTCATAATTATTGTGATGATCCACGTCATATTTAATAACTAACATTTATAACTGTACTTACTAGGGACTAGGGATTGTGTTAAGCACTTTTCATGCAATCACCAACTTACATCATACCCAACAATAAACTCAAAATGGATAAAAGATTTAAATGTAAGGCATGAAACCAGAAAAGTCTCAGAAAACCATAGACACCAAAATCTCAGACATCTCTCATAGCAATATGTTTATCGATACATCTCTTAGGACAGTGGTTGGCAAACCTTGGCTCGCGAGCCACGTGTGGATCTTTGGCCCCTTGAGTGTGGCTCTTCCACAAAACACCACAGCCTGGGTGAGTCTATTTTGAAGAAGTGGCGTTAGAAGAAGTTTAAGTTTAAAAAATTTGTCTTTCATCATTGTACTGGTGATATTTGGCTCTGTTGACTAATGAGTTTGCTGACCACTGTCCTAGAACAATGGAAACTAAGGAGAAAATAAACAAATGCGACTACATTAAAATTAAAAAGTTTCTGCACTGTAAAAGAAACCATCAACAAAATAACAAGGGAGCCCACTACATGGGAGAACATATTTGCCAATGATACATCCAATAAGGGGTTAATCTCCAAAATATATAGGGAACTCACACAACTTAACAGATCCAATTTAAAAATGGGCAAAGGACCTACACAGATATTTCTCCAAAGTAGACATACAGAAAGTCAAGAGACATATGAAAAAATGCTCAGTCACTAATTATCTGAGATGCAAATCAAAATAACAGTGACATATTACCTTACACCTATCAGAGTGGCTATCATCAACAAATCAGCAAAAGACAAGTGTTGGTGAGGTTGTGGAGAAAAGGGAACCCTAGTACACTGCTGGTGGGAATGTAGACCGGTGCAGCCACTGTGGAAAACAGTATAGATTTTCCTCCAAAAAATTAAATATGGAACTACCATTTGACCCAGTGATCCCACTTCTAGGAATATATCCTAAGAAACTCCAAACCCCTATGTTCATAGCAGCGCAATTTACAATAGCTAAGATTTGGAAACAGCCTAAGTGCCCATCAGCAGATGAACAGATTAGAAAACTGTGGTACATTTACACAAAGGAATACTATGAGACAATAAAAAAAGAAAGAACTCTTACCATTTGCAACAACATGGATGGACCTGGAGATTATTATGCTGAGAAACCTAAGTATCACACATCTGAGAAATCTAAGGAACCAAATAAACTGATGATCAAAAATAGACCCAGAGACATAAAAGCATGAACAGTGTTGAACCTCAGAGGGAAGGCGGGGGAAGGTGGGTGGGAAGAGATCAACCCATGAATTGGCAAGCATATATGCATAATCCATGGACATAGACAATGGGGTAGCGAGGGCCTGTGGAGGGGACTGGAAGAGGTTAATGAGGGAAAAAGGAGGACCTATGTAATACTTTCAATAATAAAGATTTAAAAAATAAAATCATTAGTATGTTTAATAGTGATAAATGCTATGGAGGGATGGGGAAGCTGGGAAAGAGGGTAAGAAATATGAGAGAAAGGCTTGACAATTTTAGAGAAGATGACCAGGGAAGGGACTAGCAAGTGAAAAAACCTTGAGGCAGGAGAGTATCTGTGTTTATTTCACAGCCTATACTTTTGTTTCTGGGACTGTGTTGAGCTAAAAATTGTGAACATTCCCTTTAGAAAGTATTTTTAAATGTAGATATGCTAAATCCACCTGCATTTGATTTCTATTTCTGTATAACAAATTACTTAGTGGATTAAAACAACAGGAACCATGAACTGTCTCTCAGTTGTTGTAGATCAGGAATTCAGAAGCAGCATCACTGAGATCTGCTTCCAACGTGACTCCCTCACAGAGCCGGGGAGTTGATGTTGCTTGAAGGTGGGAAACCTCTGTGTTTCCCCATGTGGGCCCCTCTGCAAGCTGCTTGTACGTCCCTCCAACATGAGGCTGGTTCTCGGAGAGCACGCAATCCTTAAGAGAGACCAAGATGGGAGCTGCAAAGTGTTATGACCTACCCTTGGAAAATACACATGTTATTTCCACGTTTTCCTAAAGGGTGCAAGAGTCCATCAAGATTCAGCATTGGAGGAAACTCACAAGGATGTGAATGTCAAGAACTGAGTATCATTGAAGGCCATTTTGAAAACTAGTTAACAGCACTGCTATATACATATAGGTGTATACTCAAGAAATAAGGGAAAACAGAGGAAACTAAAAAAATACATTAGTGCTAAATATCATGAAATTAATAGTCAATCCTTAAGAGATTTGCTAGTCTTCATCTTCTTGGGTCTGTGGCACAATCTTCCAACTATAGTAGCTATTAATAACTAAGGTTTAGATCCCTAAAAGATGGGGATTTGGAATAAAAACCTAATGGTATAGCTGGAACCCTGAAACAGTTACACCCTTAGCAAATGTGGGACTAGAAAAAAAATCTGTCCACTGAGAAAGGAAAACAATAAGTACCATCTTTGTTGGCCCAAGTTCAATTGGGGGGAAAAATGTTCCTATGTAATATATGCTTAACATATATGAGCATACACTAGAAAATTATAAAGCATTCAAGGAAACAAGACCTTATGAGTGAGAATTTTAAAAAAGCCATAAACTATAGAATGGAACACTTAGTATTTCACACTAAAGGATTATGAAAATCAAAATCTAATGTAGTAAAATAGTAAAAGAAAAATAAACATATAAAAATGACCAGTCAAATTTGAAATGAATAATAAACAATTACCAACTAGGAATAAGTGATCTATAATAATCAGAATTACAATCCCATAAGGGTCTCATATGGTGGCAAGTCAGAGTGAGGAGGTAGGTAAATCCTCTCCCTAAAAACAACCATAGAGCTGGACAAGACACCATATGATCATTTCAGAAGACACAGAAAAATTTATGATTTTTAAAAAATCTCAAAAAAATTAGAAATAGAGACTTCCAAAACTTGATAAAGGACATCTATAGAATACATATATCTAACATGGTACTTAATGATGAAAGACTATATGTATTTCTGTCCTAAAATCAGGAGCAAGGCAAGGGTATTTGCCCATTACGTCTTTCAATATAGTATTAGAGGTTCTAGCAAGAAGTAAAAAGTATCTAGTTTGGAAAGGAAGAGTACAATTATATTTATTCAGATTATATGATCAGGTATTCAGAAGGATTTTATTAGAACAAATAAACAAATTCAGCCAGGTTGGATACAAGATTAATATACAGAAATTAATGTTATATCTGTATACTGCAACAATCTGAAAAAAAAACACACAAAAAAAACAGTTCCACTCACAATTTCATTAATAAAAATTAAATACTTAGGAACAAATTTCACAAAAGAAGTTCAAGATATGTACACAGAAAACTTATAGATATATAGATCTAAATAGATGGAGCAGCATTTCATGTTTATGAATTGGGAGGCTCAATATCAAGATGGCAACTCTCTCCAAATTCTCCATTGCAGAAACTAACAAACTTGTCCTAAAATATACACCGAGTGGCCAGATTATTATGATCTCTGAACATATAATATCTGGCCACTCGGTGTATATTCTATATAATAAAAAGCTAATATGCAAATTGTCCCCTCAACCAGGAGTTCGACCAGGCAGGCCAGCAAACTGCCCATGTCCCCTCCCCTTGACCAGGCTGGCTGGACCCCACCCCATGCATGAATTCATGCACTGGGCTTCTAATATCCTATCTAATAAAAGAGTAATATGCAAATTGATCATACCTCCATTACACTCACAAGCCATGCCCACCAGCCACGCCTATTGGCCAATCAGAGTGAGTATGCAAATTAACCCAACCAAGATAGCTACAGCCACAGAGAGAGCAGGAGGGAGGCTTGGGTTGCCTCTGGCAATGAAGGAAGCCAAGCTATCCACACAACCTGGCCGGCCTAGGCCTCCGTTTAAGGCAACAAAGTTTCAATGGCTGCCACCACAGAGCAGCAGGCTTGGCTCCACTCCAGGCTACAAAGTTTCAATTGTAGAAGATAAATAAATCCCAGATACCAGGGCCTCTGCTTGGGTAACTGGGGGCCATGGCCACCCTGCAAACCACCACAGGCCCCTCGCCCAGGCCACCCCACGCCCCAAGGGAACACCCACCCTGATCCAAGATACCCTTCAGGGCAAACCAGCTGGCCCTCACCCATGCATCAGACCTCTATCCTATATAATAAAAGAGTAATATGGAGATTGACCATCACTCCAACACACAAGATGACTGCCCCCATGTGGTCAAAAGATCCTGCCCCCATATGGACACAAGATGGCCACCATAAGATGGCCAGCAGCGGGGAGGGCAGTTGGCAGGGACCAAGTCTGTAAGGAAGGGCAGTTGTGGGCGATCAGGCCAGCAGGGAGGGCATTTGGGAGGGACCAGGTTGGCAGAGGAGGGAAGTTTGGATTGACCTGGCCTGCAGGGAAGGGCAGTTGTGGGTGGACCCAGGCCTGCAATGGAGGACAGTTAGGGTGACCAGACCTACAGGAGAGGGCAGTTAGGAGCAAAAAGGCCTGTAGGAGGACAGTTAGACATCAATCAGGCTGGCGGGGGAGTGGTTAGGAGTGATCAGGCTGACAAGCAAAAGTGGTTAGGGGCAATCAGAAAGGCAGGCAAGTGAGCATTGGAAGCCAGCAATCCTGGATTATGAGAGGGATGTCTGACTACCCATTTAGGTCCTATACAGGATCAGGCCTAAATGGGCAGTCAGACATCCCTCACGGGGTCCCAGATTGGAGAGGGAGCGGCCTGGGATGAAGGACACCCCCTCCCCATGCACAACTTTCATGCACCAGGCCTCTAACACACACACACACACACACACACACACACACACACACACACTGAGTTGCCAGATTATTATGCGTTCAGATATCATAATAATCTGGCCACTCAGTGTATACGTGCCAGAAAGTTTTCACAATTTAAATGAATTGGTTAGAAAGACTTCATGTTCAGAAATGGGTGCGTTCAAGACAAGGCTGCCGGTTGACCATGGGCAGGGAGAATTATGTATGCCAAGAGTGATCCTGTCATCCTAGACAAATGCAACTCCCTTTCTGTTCCACACCAAGAAGCTCCATTTCTCTCGATCTCAAAGGAAATCACTAGCCTTTTCTTGATAACTGTAAGTAAAAACACTTGACTTTTTTTTTTCTTGCTACACATGTCTACTTATCCATTTTCTTTTTGAGAGTAGATATCAAAAAGTGATTTAGTAAATCTAACAATTGAGGATCTATCAAAATAACCCGGAGACATTCACTTTTTAAGTCTCCAAAATTAGTGACCCGTTCCAAATGATTCCTTATTAGGGCCCTAGATTTGTGCTTTAGCTTTCTTACAGTCGGGGTAGTTGTCTCAGAAATCTTTCAGATTTCCCCATGAGGTCAGAGGGCAACGTGACGCAGCGAATGCTTTGCCGGTGATGTCAAAGCCTTGGGGGTAGTCTGCACATCTGAGAGGGGCTTTATTCATGCAAGCCAAACTCCAGTCACCACTCAGAGAGACGAGGGAATGAAAGGCCCGTCTCTCATTTCAGTGCGCTCCTTGATCCCCAAGAGGAACTGCCTGTAACTGTCCTTGCAGGCGTGTCTGCCAGAGCTGGTGAAAATGTACACTTAGGGTTAAAGCTGCTGGTTTGGCTCAGCCTGCTGGAAAATGATGCTAACCCCAGCGCATCCAGGAAGGGTGGGTGGGGCCCCTTCAGCCCATCACACGTTCCCTTTGCCTTTGATGTTATTTGTCCTGGAACGCGGCACCTCTGCGTTGACGGTTAGCGACATGCTGGAGTAGACTGCTTCTCTTATTGGAGTCAGCCGAGGCCAGCAGGACTCTCCGCATGCTTCTCATTACAGGGTTTTAAAGTGTTTTCGTCTGCTTTCCCGGACGTCACTCACAGTCACTTCTTTCCTTTTCTCTCCTTCCACTTCTCTGCTGATAGCTAATTCCAGAAAGAAGGAAAAAAAAAAAATCCTGCCTTTTATTAATGACAAATGGAATGTAAACAGCGAATACATTTGGGAATTTTTATTATACAACTGTGAACGAGATGGACAAAAGGAATCAATTTCGATGTCCTGAAATGGAATATATTAGTTGATGTGCAGGAACAGGTGGCTTGACTCGTTTCCATGGTTATGTTCTAGAGGAATTATTTCTAGGAGTGAAGTGCAGCTTTACCTTTAGGTGTTTTTATTTATTTATCTTATTTAGGATGTACTTACATAGCACATCATGACCTCTGTAAGTATGAGTTCATGTAATCCTAACCAGCCTGTAACTATTAATTTTGTCCACATTTTGTAAGTGATGAAACAATGAGGGACAAAGTTAGCTAACTTTCCTAAATTTGCATAGCTGACAAATGGCAGGGTTGAGATTTAACTCCTGGCCATTCACTGCTCCAAAACCAATTTTGCAACTTTAAAAAACAATTTGAACCTGTATCTTGTTATTTATTGGTATAATCTGATGTAGAAAGTAAGCAGGAAGGGAGAGAGAAAGAGAAAGAGAGAGAGAGAAAGAGAGAGAGAGAGAGAGAGAGAGAGAGAGAGAGAGAGAGAGAAGGAATAATTGTGATAATTGTGTGTGAAGCAATTTGAGTAAATATAAAACAGGAGGAGATGATAATTTTATATAACAAAGCTAATTCAAAAGGTCATACCCACCATTCATTTGGATGATTGAAAATTTGCTTCCTAATAAATTAACATAATAATTTAAAACCTATGCGTCAGGGAGTCACAACAAAATGCATCAGCATTTCAGACCTCCGTGAATGTTAAATGCTAGTCCTGCTTAGAATGAGACATCTCCATTTCTTTTGTTTTTTACTCAATAATGTTGTACATGCTTTTATTATTTTTTCCCCCACTTGTTTCTTTAGTGCTTGGACACATTATTTCTTTATGGTGGTTTAAACTTTGTGTCTTGGCTCTGCTGAAAGTATCTTGATGCAGTTCTCTCTTATATAAATACTCTTCCCCCAAATTTTTGCTTTGTTTTAGTTACTCTCCATGTTCCGATAATTCTTACCACATGGAGCAAAACACTTCAACACTATTTATTTAGGCGGATGTAGGCCCTTATTGTGTTCTTTCTTTTGAAAGAACTCAAAATAAGAAAGTAACAGTATTTCAAAAATGGTTTTATGTTGAAGAAAGATGTGTCCTATGTCCAACTCAAAAGAGAAAAAAAAGGGTCAGGTTTTGAGTACCTATAATTTGATTCTTTATCTAATACTTCTTTGAGTTACTTAAATCACTAAAATTCAAGATCCATGATAGAAAAGATTTTTTAAAAATGAGTTTTGTTCAGCAAGATATCCCCAGTGTCTAGAAGTATGGACACAGAATAGGTTATCAAAAGGACTTGTGAATAAATGAATAAAAAAACATCCTGTAATGCAATTTAAATGTAAATACAAATTTCAAGCAAAAATATTTAAAGGGATTAATATTTAAAGGGCTGTGTAAACATGATGGTTTCATAGAAAGGTTTTGCTTTAGAATACATGTCAAATTGTTTTCTGCTTACTTGTTTAGATGCTTTCATGAAAACCAACTGCTCTAATAATTTTTAATTACCGGTTAAAATATAGAAACTTATAAATACTGCTAGTTGCTCACAAAAGGCTGAATAAAAAATATTCATTGTAAAATGTATACTGTAGACGTTTCTATTAAATAGTTGAGTAATTTTTCTTAATTGTTCTTTTCTATAAAAATTACAAGTTTCTTACATTTTCTGATTTTAAAGTTCTGCTGTTCCCCAACCTAAAATTGGTTCCAAAGATGATAATCTTTCTTCTAATCAAAATTGCACAGAGGGTGCCTTACATATCAGGCATCATATCTCACATACGCATTAAAATTTTATTCTGATCGTTAACTTTTCTTTTCAGGCTGGATCTTTAGATAAACGCTGCTATATCATCTCTTTGTACAAGCTCGTCTTCCCTCTCATAATATCTATGTTAGTTGTGTGGAGCTGTCTTAGTTAATCTATTTAAGTTTCTGTTGCAACATCCCAAGCTTCTGCTCTCTTGATTTCAAAGCTCTGTTGTGAAACCCCGAAAACTAGCCAAGTTAAGGTGATGGCCATAGGCAATGGCGAGTTTTCTTGAAACCCAGCTGACGGGAAGAGGGGGCGATTCTGTGGGTTAAGGCCATGTGCTTGATGTTGACACGTTTCTGGAAGCCTGCTATCACTCTGGTCCCTCTCTCTCATTTTTACACATCTCCCACTCTTCTGACTCATTCAGTGGGGTTCAATCTGTTGCTTCTTCCTCGTTCTCTCTTTTTTTTTTTCATTTTTGGCCACCAAAGGAACATACAGAATCCACACTAATTTAGACAGCTTGAGGTTGTTTTAAATAACTTAAAATGTAAAAATGCTATTCAAATATTTCATAGAAAGAAATGTCCACAGCGTACATTCTATCATGGAAAAGTGTGCTTTATCCAGCCTTTAGTGAACTGCTACCAGTATTTTCAAGCTTCTGTATCATTACCAACTACATGCCCCGTACATAAATTTGTGCACCAGTGGGGTCCCTCAGCCTTAAAACTGACTCTCCAACATTTCCCAAGAGGTCCCAGATTGCAAGAGGGCACAGGCCAGGCCAAGGGACCACACCAGTGCAACATCAGGGCCAGGGAGGGATGCAGAAGATTGGCCAGCCAAGAAGGGACCACAGAGGGCTCCAAGACATATTTGGCCCTCTCGCTCAGTCCTGATTGTCCAGACCCCAGCAACAAGCTAACCTACCAGTCAAGATAACCTGGTGGTCAATGCACACCATAGTGAGCAGTCGAGTAGCCCAAACACATCATTAGCATATTATGCTTTGATTGGTTGAATGGATGACCAGACAACCAGACACTTAGCATATTAGGCTTTTATTATATAGGACTGGAGGCCTGCTGCATGGAATTTGTGCACAGGATGTGTGTGTCCCTCAGCCCAGCCTGAACCCTCTCCAATCTGGGACCTCTCAAGGGATGTCCGACTGCCCGTTTAGGCCCGATCCTGCCTGAGTCTAAACGGGCAGTCAGACATCCCTCTCACAATCCAGGACTGCTGCTTCCCAACTGCTTGCCTGCTTGCCTTTTTGATTGCACCTAATTTCTTCGGCCTGCTAGCTTGATCACCCCCTAACTACTCCCCTGCCAGCCTGATTGCCCCTAATTGCCCTCCCATGTAGGCCTAGTCACCACTAACTGCCCTCCCTGCAGGCCTGGTCCCCCCCCCAACTGCTCTCCCCTGCAGGCCTGGGTCTCTCCCAATTGCAATTTCCTACAGACCCGGTCATACCCAACTTCCCTCCTCTGCCAACCTGGTCACCCTTAACTGCCTTCCCCTGCAGACTTGATCACCCCCAACTGCCCTCCCTTGCAGGCCTGGTCCCTGCCAATTGCCATCCCCTGCTGGCCATCTTGTGGTGGCCATCTTGTGTCCACATGGGGGCAGGATTTTGTGACCACATGGGGTAGTCATCTTGTGTGTTGGAGTGATGGTTAATCTGCATCTTACTCTTTTATTAGATAGGATAGAGGCCTGGTGCATGGGTGAGGGCCAGCTGGTTTGCCCTGAAGGGTGTCCCAGAATAGGGTTGGGGGTCCCTTGGGGCATGGAGTGGCCTCAGTGAGGGGCCTGTGGTGGTTTTCAGACTGGCCATGCCTCCTGGTGACTCAAGTGGAGGCCCTAGTATCTGGGGCTTATTTATCTTCTATAATTGAAACATTATAGTGGAGACCAAGGCAGGCCATGGCTGTGGGAGCTTGGCTTTCTCCATGGCCAAGGGCAACTCAAGCCTCCTGCTCTCTCCAGCTCCATGGTTGCTGCCATTTTTATTGGGATTTATTTATCTTTTATCATTGAAACTTTGTAGCCTTGAGTGTAGGCCTGGGCCGGCCAAGGTGACAAGGAACCTTGGCTTCCTCCACTGCTGGGGAAACCCAAGCCTCCTGCTTGCTACAGCTCCATGGAAGAAGCCCTCTTGATTGGGTTAATTTGCATACTCACTCCTGATTGACTGGTGGGCATGACTTTGTGGGTGTAGCAGAGGTATAGTCAATTTGCATATTACTTTTTTATTAGATAGGATGAATAACATATTTAAGGTAAGTTCTTCATATTAGAGGGGTCTTTCAGAATTGACAATAACTATCCTATCTAATAAAAGAGTAATATGCAAATTGGCCATACCTCTGCCATACCCGCCAGCCAATCAGAGCAAATATGCAAATTAACCCAACAAAGATAGTGACGACCACAGAGAGAGCAGGAGGGAGGCTTGGGTTGTCCCTGGTGATGGAGGAAGACAACCTTTCTGCACATCCTGGCCAGCCCAGGCCTCCACTTAAGGCAACAAAGTTTCAATGGCTGCTGCCATGGAGCAAGCAAAAGATTTGGCTCCACTCCAGGCTACAGAGTTTCAATTGTAAAACATAAATAAATCCCAGATACCAAGGCCTCTGCTTGGGTTGCCAGGGGGTGTGGCTGCAAACCCCTCACTTAGGCCACCCCACACCCCAAGGAAACACCTACCCTGATCCAGGACACCCTTCAGGGCAAACCAGCTGGCCCCCACCTGTGCACCAGGCCTCTATCCTATCTAATAAAAGAGTAATATGCAGATTGACCATCACTCCCACATACAAAATGACTGCCCCCATGTGGACACAAGATGGCCACTAAAAGATGGCCAACAGGGGAGGGGAGTTAGGGGTGACCAGGCCTGCAGGGGAGGACAGTCAGGGGTCTATAGGCTGGCAGGGGAGCAGTTAGGCATCAATCAGACTGGCAGGGGAATGGTTAGGGATTGATCAGGCTGGCAGGCAGAAGCAGTTAGGGACAATCAGGAAGGCAGGCAGGTGAGCAGTTGGGAGCCAGAAGTCCTGGATTGTGAGAGGGATATCCTGTATTGGGCCTAAACAGGCAGTTGGACATCCCTCAAGGAGTCCCAGATTGGAGAGGGTTTAGGGTGGATTGAAGGACATGCCTCCCCATGCCCAAATTTTGTGCACCAGGCCTCTAGTCCTACATAATAATAGGGTAATATGCAAATTGACCCTAATTGCTGAATGACCAGGAATGACTGGTCACTATAATGTGCACTAGCTACCAGGGGGCCGACACTCAACATAGGAGATGCCCCCTGGTGGCCAGTGCACTTCCACAGTAGAAGTGCTGCTCATCCAGAAGCAGGCTCATGGCTGACCAGAGCAGCAGCTGTGAGGGGAGCCTATGGCAGCATTCAGGATGTCTGACTAATGGCTTAGGCCCACATAGGGAGCAGGCCTAAGCCATTAGTCGAACATCCCCTGAGGGCTCCTGTGCTGCCAGAGGGAAATCTGACTGCTGGCTTAGGCCCAGTCCCTAAGTTGAACAGTCATCTTGTGTGTTGGAGTGATGGTCAGGCCAGGCTGAGTGCATGAATTTTTGTGCACCAGGCCTCTAACACTTTAAGAAATCATTACCAAGTGATTTGTCAGTTTGCCTAATTTTGCTGCCCTCAAATAACATGCATTTTATGACACAGTGTTTACTCTCACAGTGAATTAGGGAATGAAAATTAATGTTCTTTACTCAGTATTGCTTATTATTTCCTTGGCAAATATATTGATCCAGGAATTTCTTCAAGACTGAATTAAGGCACCACATTTAAAGAGGAAGGAAGAACAGAGCAGCAGATGGTTCTGATTACCTGACTCCTCTTTGTGGGAGGCAAAGTGATCCCTAGGTTAGGCCAGTCCCCTTCTCTGGAATATTTAGGCCTCCTATATGGATAATCTTACCTCACGATGATTATTTTTGAAATATTTTCAAACCAAAGCTATTTAGCAGTATTGGAGTCACAGAAATAATGTTTTGATTTCTCTGGTTTATATCCCAAATCATGATATGTTTTACTAGTGTTCCCTTAGATTTTTTTTTTTTTTTTAGATTAGTCCTGGAATGTAAGTAGCAACAATAAAACATTATTTACCTATTTTTTAAAGAACATGTTTTCTGTTTAAAATTAGGATTTCAAAATATTTTATATCCACTAACTGATTAATACTATAGTTACAGGGTGAATTATCTAGAAACTTTCACTCTGTAATGTCCGTAGGAGTCACATAATAAACCTGCAGTCTGAATAAATGTGATCCTGGAAATTTTCTCCATAACTTTATGCTGCTGGGAATGCTAAGCTCTGATTATACACTTAAGAAAAAAAGCAAATTACTCATTTTTTTCCTAATAAGACACCTCTCATTTTATGTCTAGCTCTCATTTTCTTCCCATCTGAAAGAAGAATGGGTTAATAACTACTATAATTACTATTCCCCTTAATGAGAATAATTCACTAACTCTAATGTGTGTGTGTATGTGTGAGATAGAGAGATAGATGATAGATAGATATATGATTGATAGGTAGGTAGATAGATAGAATAACAGAAACATTTTTTTAAAAGATGACTCACAGGAGACAACCAAGAGGATGGCATAGGTAAACACCTGTACTTGCTGCCACATCAAAACTACACCTAAAAGATAAAACAAATATCATCCAGAACCATGGGAAAACTGGCTAAGTGGAAGTTCTACAACTAGAAGGAAAGAAAAAAGCATAATGAGACTACCTAAAACCTAACAAATTGCAACTGGGTCAGAGAGCTCCAAAGCTTCCAAAAGAAGGCCCAAAGCCCAGCAGCAGCAGCCTGTATTGCTTCACAGCTGGGCCTCATCTGGGCACTTCCAAACCCCAAACAAAGAGGAGGAATCTCCAGATCTCTCTGTAGCTCCTGCTGGGTGGCCTCAGGCAGTGGCTGACTTTGCACCTCCTTGGAGATCCAAGAGCCAGTGTACCTAGTGGTCAGTATGAGACCATACCAGGTTATAATTCTTCTCATCCAGTAGTGACACACTTAGGGGCAGACTCAGTGAGTGCCAAAGCCCCACTAAAATAAGTCCTGCTCCATATGGGTGTCTCTAGCACAGCATTTCTCCCATTGTAGACACAGCTGGTCCTCACAGCCAATTGGCCCGGAGGTCAATTCCTCTCAGTGATACCAACAGCAATCAGTAATATTAACTACAACAAGACTGTGTACCCAGCCCACAAAGAGGTGCACCAAGAGTATCCACCTCAGGTAACTTGGAAGGCTGAGCCACTGGACTCTATGGGACACCTAGCACACAAAGCCACTCTATCAACTCAAGGAAGCAGCCAAAATGTGGAGATAGAGAAACAGATCACAAATGAAAGAAATGGAGGAAAGCAAACGACTGGTTATAGAGTTCAAAACCACGGTTATACATTTTTTCAAGAATTTCCTAGAAGAGGCTGATAAATTTAGTGAGACACTCAAAGATATGAAAAAGAACCAACTAGAAATTAAGCATACACTGACTGAAATAAAGAGTAATACACAGAGATCCAACAACAGACTAGAGGATCCCAAGAATCAAGTCAAAGAATTGAAATACAAAGAAGCACCACAAACCGTACTGGAAAAGCAAAAAGGAAAAAATAATCCAAAAGTATGAAGGTAGTGTAAGGATCCTCTGGGACAACTTCAAGCATACCAACATCAGAATTATGGGGGTGCCAGAAGAAGATAGAGAGCAAGATATTGAAAACCTATTTAAATAATGACTGAAAACTTTCCCTACCTGGTAAAAGAAATAGACTTACAAATCCAGGAAGCACAGAGAACCCCAAACAAGAGGAATCCAAAGAGGACCATACCAAGACACATCATAATTAAAATATCAAGGGCAAAAAACAAAGAGAGAATATTAAAAGTAGCAAGAGAAAAACAGTTAGTTATCTATCAGGGAGAACCCATATGACTGTCAGCTGATTTCTCAACAGACACTATGCAGGCCAGATGGGAGTGGCAAGAAATATTCAAAGTGATGAATAGCAAGAACCTATAACCAAGATTACTCTATCCAGCAAAGCTATCATTCAGAATTGAAGGTCAGATAAAGAGCTTCACAGATAAGAAAAAGCTAAAGGAGTTCATCACCACCAAATCAGTATTATTTATAATGCTGAAGGGTATTCTTTAAGAAAAGGGAGAAGAATAAAAAGGTAAAAATAAAAATTATGAACAAAGTGACAACAAATACATATCTATTAAAATTGAATCTAAAAATCAAGTGAATAAAAAAATTTGATGAACAGAATAAAGTGGTGAATATAATAGAATCAGGGGCATAGAAAGAGAGAGGACTGACAATTCTCAGGAGAAGGGGGTGTAGTGGGTGCAGAAAGAGAATGGACAAAAATCTTACACCTATAGACGAGGACAGTGGAGGGGTGGGGTGGAACCAAGTAGAGGGAAGCTATGGGGGGAAACAAAAGAGGAACAACTATAATCTGAACAATGAAGGTTTATTTTAAAAAATGACTCACTTTATTCAATTTCACTCAACCCATTTTCCCTTTTCACATGAAATCCCCATTATAACCTTTTTATATTAGATTTTTATGTCCCATTGCAATAGGACCAACTTTACTATATAGCTACTCTTTGGGAACTCAGTATTCACATACAATTTTTGAAATTTGTATCAAGAAAAGGTCCAAACTTCTGTAGCAACTTGGCTTTCTGTGTTTTTGTTTGTTTATTTATTGGTATTGGATAAAAATACTACAAATAGAGTTGCTTGATAGAAGATGTAAAATTTTTTCCAAAATATGTGTTTATAGTATTAATAATTTAATATTACAAGAAATTTCTTGCTTCATAGTTGAGAGAAGATCCTGCTGCTTTTGCTCTTATATAATTGAAAAGCAATTTTCTCCTTGTTCCTCCAAATGGAGAGAAGATGCCACTGATCTCATAAAGTTTTGTAAAGATTAAATCAGACAATTCATGTAACATACCTTCCATACTCAATAAGTATATTATTATTCTGATTATCATTATCATTAAGGTTTTTTACTCCTAAAGCTAGCAATATTTGTCTCCTCATATATCCTCAACAGTTATTCTTTATTCCTTTGGTGTCTCAAGCTCACCATTGGATTGGTTTTATCAAATATTGACTTCAATAAACATGTTGGAAAAAGGAGTCAGGAGGAAGAAAACATACACGTTCAGTGTTCTCTAGAAATTACCCACCTGTCATGCTCCTGTGTTAGTATTACTGATAGTTTTACTCCTAAGGCTAATTTTATAATAGGCTAGGGTTTTGACAGACTGTTTGAGCAAACTCTACTGTAAGAGAGGTGACAGCTATTGTCTGGTTAATTTTAGCAGTGGCAGTCAATCTAATTATTTAGTTTAAAATTTAGTCTTTTGTTTAGTTATCCAGAGTAAAGTAAAAGATGCCTTTTAGGAACCAGATTGCATTTATGTAAGGCTAGTTTGATTAATCTTTAATTTCTAATTTGGATTTTTAAGTGTGGCAATTTTCAAAAACTGGAGACTAGAGTGTAGATTTTAAAATGAGAGGAAGTGAAATCTTGCAGCATAAGAAATAAGCACACTCATTTTTCTTCCTTATCCTAATATTGATTAGAAAGTTCCATTGCCCTGTTTAACACTTATTCTCAGACTATGTCTTATTATATTTGCCAGTTTCCATATGGAAAAATAATTGCTAATTATTCCAGTTTTGCACTTAAGGGAACCTCTTTTCATTATGTATTATGCCTTTAATGACTTTAATTATGTTTTGGGTAATTAAATTTTTATATTTATATTTCTAATTTTTATGTGTGTTTTTAAAAATTATAGTACATAATTGCTTTACATTTTTCCAAAACCACTTGTGGAATATTAGAATCAGGTAGTACCGAATCATCTAAGTGTGGTGCTAAATTTGTATTCAGTTCTGATGCCGGTTGCTCATTTCAACTAAGCACATAGACTTTTCGTTACATTGATCACCATCTATAATAATAAAAGCATAACATGCTAATTAAACAGATGTCCTTCCTGACGAAGCCGGGGCTGTGAGGGAAGCCCAGGTCCCAGTGCTGGAGGGAAGCTGGTGCCGGCAGCTGGGGGGAAGGAAGGCCTACTCTTGAATGATTTCGTGCATCAGGCCTCTAGTACAAGTATAAACTCATTGAAGCACATGTTAGTTAAATAACAAATCAACTTCATAACCAGAATGGTAATGTGCAGGGAGTCCTACACTTCGGGAGAATATCACTGTATGCCTTCTTCTGCTCTGTCTTTCTCCAAAACTGTTTCTGTAAGTTAAAACTTGCTTTCACCAAATACCAGTGGTGAACAAGAGACATCCAAAAGAATAAATGTTAAGAGGAGGAAGTGGGAGGACCCAGACATTACTGTTAATTGCACTAGGCTATCAACCTTCTTCCCTGTATCTATTTGAAGATTATAATCATCTTGAACAATTCACTTCTCTCCAGGACTTGCTTTCCTCATCTGTTTAGATGAAAGCATGGACTAGAGAGGGGGTCCCTAAGATTCCTTTCAAAGCTGACATTTCCTGGGACCAACTCAGCATCATTATCTCACTCCTCACTTCTTCTCCCAGAATCACTGACAGCTTTAGTTGCCTCATCCCCATAGAAGAGAAATTTGTCAAAATGTTGGGGACCTGGTTATTTTTCATAAACATCACTCTGATAAAGAGCACAATGCTAGGGCCTAATGCTCTCATCAATACCCAAGCAATTTTATAAACATGGATTTACAATAATATAGACAAGTACTACCATACATCAGTTTCTTTCCTACCATGTTATCCATCTACATCATGGCTCCTTAAAAAAGAAAATTCTAACAAATGATTGTTAGTGATTTTAAAAAGTATTATTTTTTCTTTCCCATACTTAATTGAAGTTCAAACAGCTTTATTTTGTAACATACCTTACAGAAAATACAGAAGTATAGCTTTGGCACAGAGAAAGTGGGTTGCTTGCTGTTATTTTCTTACTAGTGGCCCTGCACACAAAACTGTGTGTAAGTAGCTCGCTTGCCTCAGCTGGCTGCCCCATCCTGCCCACACTGCTTATAGCTTTCCCCTGCTAGTAGCTGGCTGCCCTGCCCTCCTGTACCTCTTCGATCACTGCCCTGCCCCCCTGTAGTTCTCTGCTGCCCCATTCTCCTATTGATCGGTCTTTTAGTGATGTCATCCCAAATAATTTGCATATTACCCTATTATAAGTACAGATGAAAGAAACTAAGAGTGATTTTCAATGCCAACTGGCATTCAATTTCAGAATAATTTCAAGAACTCAGTTAAGTCCACTTCACTTACTGGCTAATAAATATCACTGTATGACCTTCTTTATCCACACCATCATCATCATTAGTATCATCCATTATTAAATGAGGAATATAACATTGGGTTACTAGTGGATCATAGCATCTTTCTCATGTGAAAAAATCAGCCCTACTGAAAGAATGTTTCATGGTGATGACCTGGTGGCTTTAAAATTTATATATATATATTTTTATAGGAGATGAGGTGAGAGCCAGAGAAAATATGCAGTTTAAAAAAAAAAAGGGGGAAGAAACCAAACTTCTATTTTTGGCTTTTCTGCCACTGACTCATAGCATTAACTTGAACCAGTCACCTATCCACACAAGAAGCACAGTTAAAAGAGGAGAAAGTGAGAAAATGCCTCAGCTTTCCTATTTTAATGTTGGAGACCTGCTGAGATCACTTATATAAATATTTCCCTCTGAGCTCCCGAGAAGACAGGAACTTTATAAATATTTAGTATTATTGTTGCACCTTAGGTACAAGTAGACAGAGAGTTATGATACGCCCCTATTTACATAAGAAGTAACTTATTTCAGACAGCCTTGGTTCATTCATACCAAGCAAGGGTGGATTGGCTTGCTACTGTCTGCTGGGCTTTCTCTCCCTCCTCCCCTCGCCTTGCAATTGATGACTGTGGAAACATAAATAAACCAAGGTGAAGAAACTCAGCATGGCGCAGTCACACTGGCTGATCCAAAGCCGTGTATCAGAATGGGTGAAGATTCAAAATAAACATTACATGCAAAGCTCCTGATCGAAAAGTGTGAGAAAATGACTCATGTTAAAAATGAGTAATTTGGCTGAATGTTCGGAATTTAAATAAAAATTCGCTGAATATCTAGTTTTGCCTACTCTGTTTCATTTTTAGATACACGTGGAGAGAAAAAATGCACAAAAAATATTGTAACTGCAATTGTAACTCCACTCTGTTTCAAGTGGAATCTTACAAAATTTATTCACCTGTCTCGTTATAAATTATTGTCCAATAGGCTGTTCCTTCAAGGCTTTGATGGACCTAGGTTCTGGAAGGATGTTCTCAGAATACACCCACGGTTTGTATGGTGGAATTTAAGGTTTTTTGTTTTTTTTTTTTTAGTTTACTTTCTTATTCATACTTAAAAAACAATTTCCTTAACAAACAGCAATGTTTGTTTAAAAAAAAATTGAAAACGCTTATCACTGATTTCTTTTCTCTGCCATATACCCCAAGCTTTTTTTTAAAAAAAAAACATAATTCTTTATTGTTGAAATGATTACACCCGTCTCCCTTTCCCCCCCTCATTGTATCCCAAGCTTTCAATGGATCTATGCTTTCCTTACAGATTTAAGACAAAGCAGTTATATAGAAATTAACTTCAAATTGGGAAACTGAGACCACTATGCAGTGGAGGGGGGAGTTGGTTTTGACCTAGGGTAGCTGGCAGCTTATGAAGCATATTTAGAAAACATGTTCTTTTGTTTTCATTTACTGTGGTAATTTAAACCAAAGCAGAGTGTGTCCCTTGAGTATGAATTATGCTAACAATATTCTGTTTGTTGACCAGTTCTTAAAATGATTATATAATTTTAATATTTCTTGAGCACTCGGGGTATTTTAGATGCAATTCCAGTCATAGACCAACAAAAGACAATCCCTTCGTACTCCATGACCTAGTTTTTCCTAAAGAAAGAATAAAAACCATTGTAACATTCTCTTTTGTATATTGACATATCATCTTTTTTCATATTTTTGCCTCATCAGATGCAGAAAAGAATATTCAGTCTTATCTGGGGGCCGAGATTTCTCCCCATCATCCTCCTCTTCCAGGAGGATCGGGAAATGCATTCACTCTTCCTACAACTTGGCGATGGGTTTACAACAAGGAACCAGAAGCTGTTCCTGACCTAAAGAGGCTATGGGAGGGAAAGGAGCACACAGACAGACAGACACTGACGTGTGAGGGCACCGGTGAGGTCTGCACAGATGGGTCCACAGGCACCACCAGGAAGGGTGGGAGGAGGCTGGGAAAACACTTCCAGGAACAGAGGGGAGAAAAGGCAATCCTGAAGGAGCGCACAATCTGAAAAGGCGCAGTGATGCCAATGAAAGGGCAGGGCTCTCCTGTGAGAATTCTCAAAGTGCGTGTCATGTTCTGGAGGGCAAAGGGTGAAGGGCTTAAGAATAAGGTGAGGCTAGAACAGTAAAGGAGGGTGGAGTCTAGATGTGGATTTGGGATTGGCATAATGAGCCCCAGGTAGCAGATGCAGCCCGGTGTTCCAGGCTCCTCCGTGCTAAGAACAAAAGTAGGGTCACAAAACAACAAGTCCACCTTTGATCACTTTGGAGTAACTTAATTCCCTGAAATCCTGTCTCCACGTCCCCCCCCCCCCCCATTCTTCTCGGCCTTCATGTCCACCATTTGTTTCTCTCTCTCTCTCTCTCTCAGCTTCTCTTCATGGCTGGAGCCAGCAATAGTAGCCGAGTCCCTGGTATCTGCAGACACTCAGTGCTAAGGCTGTAGCCCTTTCCCAAGGTTTCAACATCACTCGTCTCTGATGTTGGCCTATTGTCCCTGGCTAAAACTGTGGACCTTAAACCCTCTCTTCTCGGTAACTCTTGGAACTTCCTGGTAAGCAGATCCACT
>PVJN01029395.1:0-26466 GCA_004026805.1 Lasiurus borealis | reverse complement strand
GTTTTTGATCCCTTCCCTTGTTTTGGCATTTTCACTTTGTCGGGGAAACTTTTTTATTTGCAAGACCACAGAAGCCTCTGTTGAGCTTGGGGTGGGTGGAGTCTCAGGGCTTAAGGGACCGCCTTGCCTTCCAGTCGGCCCCGCCCTCCACGGCCCCCGAGTCTCACGTGACTGGGTAATGGCTGGAGCGGTCCTGTGCACAAGCGCCCGCAGTTCCTCCAGACCCGCTGCCTTTCCAGCTCCCCTGCTCCCCTGCGCACCAGGACCACACGAGTCTAGGTCTCCAGGGTTTCGCCTGAAACAGGGGCCCAGTGGACTCAGAAGTGGCGCAATTGGGAGGGTCTGTCTCCCGCCCAGTCGCAAAAGCCAGCGGCAGAATCAGCAATCTGTCCTCAGTGTGGCGCCGGCGCCCTGTGTGTGTGCGTGCGTGACCGGGACCAGACCCTCCTATCTTTTGCGACTCCCCTAAATTTCCGTGCACTTCTCCCTTTTCACAGTCCAAACTCCCCCCGTATGAGTTTCGGCTGGATTTGGGGTTTTAGTGTCGTAGGATAAGGGGTTCAATACCGTTGGGGGTCTCCGTTTCCCTCCCGTCAGAGAAAGCCAGCCAGGTACTCTGCACCCGCTCTCTCAGCGCGCGCGTCTCCGTACCTCAGCTTTTTGCAGCTCCTGTGGGTCTCCGTGAGCCCCTCTCTTTGCTTCTAGTTGTAGAGCTTCCACTCAGCCCGCTTTCCTGTGGTTCTGGATGATGTCTGTTCTGTCTTTTAGTTGTAGTTTTGAAATTGTTGTGCGAGGCAGCAGTGTAGGTGTTTACCTATGCCGCCATCTTGGCTCCTCAGGTGCCCCTTGATTAGCCATTATTTTACTATCTTGATGGTTCCTAGTCAGTAAAAAGCCTTTGTACCTTATGAAGTTCAGGGCTGGAAAGGTTACTAACCATGGCCTAAGAAGAAAATGAAGTATCTACAATAATAAAAGGGTAATATGTTCATTACACTGGATGTCTTCTGGACGTCATTCCAGAAGTCCTTCCTGACAAAGCTGGGGCCATAGGGAAGCCAGCCCAGGTCCCAGGTGCCTGCTGAGGACTGGAGGAGGAAAGCCAGGTCTGGGGGAAGGAAGGCCTATTCTTGCATGAATTTTGGTGCATCGAACCTCTAGTATGAGCATAAGTTACCCAAGGTCACTGCTTTCTCCTCACTCACCTCCTACTTTTCCCTCTCCTGCAGACACAGCACAGAGAAATCACATACCAGGCTGTTTTGTGGCCTGTGGCCCACATGGGCCTTAGTCTTGCTATCGTTAAGGAGACCTATGAGAAGGGCATTTACTCAGAGGCCTCGGTGCAGCATGTCAGAATGGGCCCTCAGCGGTGAACACTGGCCAGGAAGATCACCCCTAAGTGCAGATCTCTGGGCCTCATCCCCAGAACTAATTGGTGCATTGAGACATGACTCACAAATCTGATTACCAGGAAGGCAAGTGTATTTTCAAGACCTTTTTCCCTGCTAATGAGACCTCTGCATTGTTTGTTCAAAGCCGTATAGGGGGCGCTCCTCAGTGTACTTACTCTCTAATAAGTACTGGCTACTCCAGCTCTTCCTTCATCAACATGGCCCAGACCAGATTCTTTGGAATTCCAGGGGCCCTGTCTGCCCTGGGACCTTGGAAACCAAGACTCATCACAGGCAGCCTTTACAATAAACCCTGGTCTTCCCTCTCCCACTTCAAGGAATCAAGACTTCCTTGATTTCCTCGGAGAGGCACAGCCCAGACAGTCCACCTCTTTTGGGGGGCAGCCGCCCATACCTGTTGGTTTCCTCTGCAATCAGGCTGGGGTCCCTGGTCCCCGACCTCGGCCTCTAGTCCTGCCAACACTGTTTCTTCTTCCTCCTCCTCACTCTCTTCAGAACAGGAGTCAAAGGTGTCAGCATAATACTCCTCAGCTATACGGGGGTCTTCCGGGATCCCTGAGACAAAGAATAAACAAAGATCACGTCCCATCAGTCATTACAATTATAATGAGGCTTGGGTCCCCGGAGTTTCCCACGAAATCTATATTTTGTTTGTACTGACAGAGCTCCCCTGGAGTGTAGAGCTGAATATTAGCTTCTGAAAGGAACTCGTTGAAAGTAATAAATACTCAGCAAGTAGGAGGAGGGAGAAGTGACTGTGTTTGCAGCACATTTTAAGACGCAGGAATAAAACCAATAAACAAGAAGAAACAATCTCCTCTGACATCTTTGGGCCAAGATCTTATTACAAATGAGAGGACTCAGGGACAGGAGCAGGCTAGGTGCTTGGCTGCAGGACCCAATTACTCACCACAAGAAGTTTTACAGAGGCAGTTGTAGTGAAACTAGGCCAGTACGCATCCTGGGAATTATTTTTTTAAAGAAAATATTGGTGGTGAGACCACGCAAGATGGATGGGCAAGCTGAGGAAAAAGTTCTGAATTTTTTTCTAAGAAGCTGTGAAGGCTTTAAGATGAAGTTTACTCCAGGGCTCTTCTTACTCAGATGCATTCAGGCCCCTTATTTAAAAACGAAAAGTAAAGATCACCTACTAAGCTGAAGCCAAGATGTGGCTACCCACGTTACTTGATGTAATATGATTATTAGCTAAGAATATAGCTGGTGTTTATCATGGTCTTCAGCCCCAAGAAAGACCAAGAATGGATACAAAAAAAAACCACAGTGATGATGTCAGCTCCACTTTGTGAATGGGGGCCTAGAAATGGAGAAATATCCTTGGAGACAAGAGGAAATGATACCTTAGCACAATAAAACTGTGGGCATTTTAGGCTCCGTACCATACTCTGACTTGTAAATAAATTGTTCTTCTAAACGTAAACCTCCAGCACGGCTTTTCATCCTATTGTTGCCAATTTTTGTCTCATGGAGAAAATATGGAATTTGGGATCAGAGAATCAAGATTTGAATCTAGCTCTATCCCCTCTTATATGAGAACCTGGACAAGGGATGTGAACTTGCTGAGCTCTGATTTCTCCAAGAAAACTGACATAAGGATGCTCAACAGGGTAGCTATGAAGATTCAATAATAAGATTCTTATGAAAGCATCTGATACAGGAACACTTTACACAAATGTTCACTTAATTTCCACATCTGTAAAAACACTTTAAGTGAACTGATTCCATATTCCTTTGAAAGTAAAATACTAGTGATTGCAGAATTCCTTGACAATGAAATACTGTGAAATCTTTGCTATCGGCGGTTTCTCATAAAACATAAGAGGCAGTGCTGAGGAGTCAAAACTCATTGGCTCAAAAGATTAAAAATTACATATATTCAAAACTGCCTTCGCCAGTTCCTTAGGAAGGGGTGTATCGTGAATCTCATAATTTCTCCCAGTAACTCAGACACAGACCGTTTTCCCTTCAGATCACTGAGTTTCAGTTAAGCACCAGATGAAATAGATGGTTTGTATTGGGGGCAATGTTTCACAACATTCTTTATTTGACTCATACTCACACCCACAAGTAGGTTACGGCAAGGGAAGTATATGAAAATGTAAATCTACACAGGGGCCCCTTCAGGTTCCCAGCTTTTACCTCAAGTAGGTACATGTGTTTGCGGAATAGAATGGCGGACAAAAGCATATGACTTCCTGCTTCTCTTCCTCTCCCTCCCACTCTCCTTGAATTTCTGTGTCATTTTCAGAGAGCCATCCTTTCTCTCTCTCCCTATTCCCTCCCACTTCCTCGCCCACCCACTCAGTCTGTCTTTTGGAGAAATACTCATGTTTTCTCCCTCTTGCTCTCCCTCTTTCTCTCTATTCATTCCCCCCTTGCTAACTTCGGGCAAGAATATCTGCTTTCAAACTTGACTATGATATAGTAAGAAATATCATTTATACATAGAAAGGTGCCTATATTTGTGTATTGTATATAAATATTTTTATGATTTAAACAAAGTTTCATGTATAAAGATTTACCCACACTATATCTGACACACTCTGGTATTTTGCATTGTATTCAGTTTTGTTTTTAAATCCCACTTGCAACTTGCTAAACTGATTTCTGCACATTTTGAAAAACACTAATTTATAACGCTGGCTCCAGCATAAAAACACAGATACACACAAAAACCTGCGTTTAAATCAAGCCTCTGCCATCAGCTTCAAAACATTAGGCATTATTTAAACTTTCTGCACTTCAGTTTTCTCATCTATAAAATGCGGATGATAGTGCCCATTTCATAGAATCACTGTGAAGACTAAAGAGTATAATGAGTTCAAAGTACTCTGCACTTAGTAGGTACCCAATAAATGCTACTCACTAAGATTTAACATAAAGCCCTGCACATGTCTAATATTTCTTCCAGCCCAGGAAGAAACAGAAGTATTTGACAATCATGAGCATAATATTGAGTTAAAATTTTTAAATACATTTTAAACTGATTCACTTCTCCAAATCCATACCCAACTCAAGTAGGCAATAAGGAACCCCGCCTTTCTCTGGCCTCCTTTCTGCTGGCTCCAGAGGGACCCGGGCATTCCGCCTCTGTTCTCCCTTTGTCCTTCCTGTCCATTGGCTCCCCCAGGCTCCCTCCAGGCAGCTCAGCGGGAACCTCTACAACAGGGTTTAACAAAGTGGTTCTGTAAAAGGCTGGGTCACCTAAATGTTAGGTTTGCAGGTTATACTGTCACTGCCGTAACCACCCAGCCCTGCCACCTGAAAGCAGACACAGGCAATGCACAGACAAGTGCATATGGTAGTGCTCCAGCAGACCCTTCACACAGCATGCCACACGCACCAACCTTCCTCCTGCTAACATGGCTCTTGGGCATGTCTTAGTCCCTTCCCTCATTCCCCAAGGGTCCCCTCCCAAGAAAGATAGAGAGGAAGGAAAGACAGGCCAAGGAGAAAGTACCATTCTACCACAGATGTCTAAGTCATGCCACAGACTGGGATGAATCCAGCCCCAGTTTTTCTTAAGCACCATTAACTTGGTGCAGCTCAGAACAGGGTTCACTTTCAAAGGGAAGAGTCAAAAGAAATGGAAGTGTGCCCAAACTCCGTTCACCACGCCGTGTGCTCTCTGTCCATGGGCCCGTGTGCAGCCTTCTTACGCTAAGGCTCATTTCTCCTGTCACTGAGGGGAAAATGGTCTGTGACAAATAGCTTCAATTTCCTTACCCCCTGAAGTCAGTCTGTAACACGCACTGAGCGGCATTCCCATCTCCACTGGTGACGGGGTGCGCTGATGAAGTAACCCAATACTGGCTGCCATGCTGGAGACAAAGAGAAGCAATCACCCAGTTCTGGGGAAAGGAGGCTCTGTCACATCCTTCAATTAAGACCCAAATCAATTCCTTTCTGTGAGATGTAAATGAGGGTTGGGAGCAGCTACAGGGCTTGTTAAAAACCCAAGTTGCTGATTCAGTGGGTCCGGGGTGAGACCTAAAAATGTGCATTTCTAACAATTTTCCAGGAGATACTTGTGCTGCTGCTCCGAGGGCCCCATTTTGAAAACCACTGTTCTAGGATGTGACTAATTCAAATAAAAGTACCATCAGATAATATAGAAGCACAACAATATCACATACAAGGCTTTCTAATATCTCTATATCTTACAATCTTCGTTTGACAAAAAAATAGAAATAACTTTATTTAGAAGACATTTGTGTCATTAGTTGTCTCAACCACTCACAGTATGGGTGGAGTTATAGGAACTATTTCCATTTTACTGCTGGGGAGGAACAAAGCTTTGAGTCCATATCCCAAAGTTATAACACTTTACAGTTTGTAAAAGCATATCCATACTCATTGTTCCATTTGATCATTGCAATAATTGCTCACGTTAGACCAGGACAACATTTTTATCTCATTTTCCAGATAGTGAAAGTGAGGCTCAGAAGAAACCAATGTCACAGCTGCATGCATGGTGGACACAAGACTAGAATGAAAATCACCTGACCCTTATCTTTTCCCCACCCCATTAGTGCTGTGATCAGCTTGAAATTGTCACCTGTGCTTGTAAAACCAGGTCACGATTGCCTTCCCCTAACTCTGAAAGACATTGAACTAGGGATAAACTTTCGATTTATGAGATACAAAAACTGAACTTGAACTGTCTGCAGGGAGCGGGGCCTCTGAACACGAGGAGCCCTCACTCAGGTTCAGCTCAGCTGTCACTACCCTCCACCTCTGATGTGCTCCAACTGGAGCATGCCACCTGGAGGGCATGTTAAGACACAGGCACCTGGCCCCATGCCCCGGGTTTCAGACCGCTAGGTCTGGGGTGGGGCTCGAGATTCCACATTCCTAACGATGCTGCTAGCATGGCACACACTATGAGAACCTCTGCTCGGTCTTATAGGACCTTCAGGGAAACAATGCCATGCTAGTGCAATTGTTTAATGAAAAATTCCCGAGTATTTACTCATGATTGCATTAGCTCTTTAAACTTTTTTAATGATCAGGAAATGCATTAAGTTTTGTTTTTTTTAAAGAGAAGAATGAAAGGCAAAACCAAGTTTCCTTTAAAGGAATTTTTTCATTATATAAAAGGAATATCTCAGCCTGGGTACCCACCATCATCCTAAATGATTCTAACTATTAGTGTGCCTTGAGCAAATGCATGCAGACTTTAACACAGTGGTCGGAAATCTTATTAGTCAACAGAGCCAAATATCAACAGTACAACGATTGAAATTTCTTTTGAGACCCAAATTTTTAAACTTAAACTTCTTCTAACACCACTTTTTCAAAATAGACTCGCCCAGACTGTGGTATTTTGTGGAAGAGCCACACTCAAGGGGCCAAAGAGCCACCTGTGGCTCGCAAGCTGCAGTTTGTCAACCTCTGCTTTAGCAAAGGGTGGTCCCCAGAGCAGCAACAACATCGACTGGAATCCTATGAGAAATGCAGATTCTCAGGCCCCCAGACCTTGATGCACACTGGGGTTTGAAAGCCAATAATTTAATACAACGACTGGCACTTAATATCTGCTCAAATGAAAACAGTTTATACCTCATCCCCAGTAGGGAGCAAGCTCCAGGAGGGCAGGAGGCAGGCCCATCCCATTTACCACGGTGTCTCCATCCCACAGCTCCAAGCTGACACGCAGACTTCTTACTGAATCAGTGAGTGCCTAAGTCTCTAAGAGATAGGACTTTCAAAGTAGCACATAGTATCATAGGTAAAGAATTTCTTAATCTCTTTTTTTTGGGGGGGAATGTGGGGGCAAGAGAAAGGAGGAGGTGGAGATAGAAGTTTTTCTCCCTAAGAGTACGCTCCCTTCCCTCTTTCCCACGTACTTTGAATTTATATTTCAGATGGAGTCATAGCTTTGAACAGCAAAAAGGTCTTCTTTATACTCATGTTGCCAGCTCTATCCCACAAGCCTGCCAAATTCGAGGACTCAGATGACCCAGAGGGGATGACATTCACTGTTAGACTGTGGCTCCATCCAGGCCCCAGACTCTGCTCCGGCTGCACGATTGCCCTGCCCGCCCTCCTTGCATAGCTAATGACAGTGTCAGAATTAATTAATGTTTGCTGAGCTCAGTTGCCAAGTGACTTGTGATTTGGGAAACCCAATGGACTCACTCACACACTTTTTTCTTTTTTTACTTTGTAATCAGTGTATTAAGGAGACATTCATACATTTCAAGAATTGCTTAAATTCTGATATCCAGATTTAAGCTCATGAACATATGACTTTTCAACATACTTTTAAAACTATTCATAATCTGCTATACTACCAACATTAAGTTACAATTACTTTGGAGCATCAGTTAAGTGGCTTAAAGCAAGGCTGTAACATACTTAAAACACACCTTCCTATCTCATACTTGCAAATTATTCTCCACGTAAAGGTCTCATCACTCAACTTCTAAATTAGCCTGCTGCAGAAGTCACTACTCTAAGACTTATGGTCCAAAGAGAAGGGGAACATGTAACCAAGGACTGATATTATATAGTTATATAGATAATTTTAAAAATGTGGCACCACAAAAAGGAATGTAATTCTACAAGTGCAAGCCCTCAACAAGCAGCTTATTATGATAAACCCCTTCTTTGGAAAGGTATCATTTCTATCGCTGATACCACAGGTTAAGTTAAATGGCATGCCACCTTCAAGTAACAGTTGAGGCAACAGAATAAATGCAGAGGCCTCACAGTTAATCCTGCTTAATACATTTATACAAACTAACCCTTCTCTACAAATTAAGTTCTTTGACTGCCAGTTAAATACAGAATTTTAACTTCATAGTCTAACAATTAAGGGTCACACACCAAAGTCAATACATATATCTGGCATTTCAGTCTAAGCTATTCCATGTACATAGCCAAAATTAATTACAAAGTATGACCTAGCAAATGCCAGGGGAAATTTTTTTACAAGTATTAAATTTATCTTGCACACTTAAGTCATCATATATACAGGGCAAAGTCAGAGATTTTATATTTGGTTGTATTCTTCATTTAACTTTTAAAATACTACTATATTGAAGATTCAAACAAAAACAATAGCAAGTAGTGAGAATATTATGATTACAGTCCTTTGCTCATTCATTACTGTACACTGAGTGGCCAGATTATTATTATCTCTGAATGCATAATAATCTGGCCACTCAGTGTATATCCTATATAATAAAAGGCTAATATGCAAACTGTCCCCTGGATCAGAAGTTCGACCAGTAGGCAGGCGAGCCAACCGCCCATGTCTCCTCCCACTGGCCAGGCTGACCAGACCTCACCCATGCACGAATTCATGCACCAGGCCTCTAATATATATGTAAATATACACTGAGTAGCCAGATTATTATGCGTTCAGAGATCATAACAATCTGGCCACTCAGTGTATATAAAATGCCAGCAGTGAGTGTTATTCACTGGCCCCACTAAGAGGTCTGACACTGAACACTAACCCTAGGATGATGTTCATCACCATCATATGCTTCTCCATTGTAATGGCGCCATCTTTCTTGATTTGGATCAAAGTCCACCAGTTCTACCTGGTCCATTTCCCCAGTCTCTTCTACTTCCTTCCTTTTAGTTTTTCCAGCAAGGAGAGTTTATCAGGAGAGGGAAAGCCATTCTCTGTAAAGTTTACCTTAAATTCAATAATTTGGCGACCCTTTTCACCTGGTCTACGATGAACTGGCATGCCTTCATTTAATACACACTTGGTATCTCCATGCTTGACAATCGACCTGGATAAAAGGTGATGACTGTGGTTTGGTTGTCAAGAGTAGCTATGGGCTTTTGGAAGCTACACAATGCTTCAACCAGCCATATGTCCACACACATGAAAAGGTCTTCTCCTCATCGAGTGAAAAAGCATGTGAATATCTCCTGGCTCCATCCTGGTTCCTGGTCTCTTTCACCAGGGAATGTTATCTTCTGGCCACCTTTCATGCCTTTATCAATATGCACTTCTAGAATCTTCTTCTCTCAAACTCTCTTCCTTCTGTTGCCGCTTTTACATCTGTCTTTAGGACTGATCCATTCCCCAGGGCCCTGGCACGCCATGCATACAGACTGAATGTGCTGAACCATTCCAGGGCCTATCTGACGAACCCTTGTTTGCATTCCAGTACCTGGGCAATGAGACAGCACTCTACTGCTCCTTTCTTACCATCTCAGCCTTCACATCTGTCACAAATCACGTTCTTTTGCAGAGCCAGTTTTCTCGTTGCACCATTAGATAGGTCTTCTAAAGTTAAAGCTGATGCACAACATTTTTACCTCTCCTTTCTCTCTGCATCCTTCCTCCTCCTCCAAAAAACATACCAAAGATGTCCCTGGGGAAACCAAAACCATCACCTGCTCCACCTTCCTTAACTGCTTGTTCTCCCCTTTTGTCATATAATCCCCTTTTCTTTGCATCAAAGAGCACGTAGGAAGCTTGAGAAATCTGTGTAAATGTCTCTCCTTCATTTCGATTCTTATCAGGTGGTACTTCAAGGCCAGCATCCTCAGCCTTTTTCAGTTCTTCCTCAGTGGCATTGGGTTTGACCCATAAAACGACATAGTAAGTGGTTTCTTTCACCATTTTTAACAGCTGGTGAGCGGGCCGAGGCAAATGTGGAAGAGCTAGAAAGAGTGCATTCTTGTGCACAGCTCAGGTAGCCACCGCTCGTCCAGCTCTCACCGAGTGTCCTGGGAAATTCTTCACTCACACTTTTATGACCCTTCTCCCAGGAAGTTAACAATACCCCTAAAATGCCTTTAAAAATAGTATACCCATCATATGGGGAAAAGAATCTTCCTTTCTTTCCTAGTTCTCTGAAAGAGTCAATGGCTTTATAATACTGAGCCAGACTGAACACAGGTATCATGAGAGCAAACCAATTTATCATTAAATCTTGATGTGGCCTCTCCAAAGACCATGTTCTCTCTCTCATTACAAATTGGGAGCAATAGTGCTCAGAATGGCAGTAGTTTTTATTACACTGACAAGGCAGGTTTCAGAATTTCTTATTTTCCCAAAATGGCATTTGTGGCTATAACAAAGATAGCCCTAATTTGTTTGTTAATAAAAACATTTTAAATAAAGATATCATCTTCTTATATGTAGAAAAAAAAACAAAACCTGTTATTAATATGCTATCATATTTTCAAAACAACAGGGTGAAAAGAAAAGGCATTAAGAAGGCACTTAGATGCAGACATTGCCTACGCCAGGCTGCCCCAGTTTCCCCAGGGGCTTCATCTTGTGTAAGGTGGGGACAATTGGGATAAAAATGACAGAAATCGAAGCCCAAGTTAGCTGGCGATGTGTGCTGGTTCTGAGAAAAACTGTCTCCCTCCAGGAGGGGTGATGCAGAGTGGTGATTAAGAGTCAGACCAAGTTCACATCTGACCTCTGCTGCTTATGAGCCTCGAGCCCTTGGGCATGCTACTTCACTTCTCCCGTCACAGCTTTTTCAGTTGTAAGGGGGAGTAGTGAACACTGATGTGCCACCAAATCTTCTTTACCAGACTCACTCCAAACATAATTGGCTCACTAGTCTTCCGGCCGCTGTCAATGTCAGCTGCTGTGTTAGCCAGCAAGGGCAGCCGTAGCAAAATGTCACTGCCGGGCGGCTTGAACAACAGAAATCTATTTTCTCATAGTCTGGAGGCTAGCGCTCCACCATCAAGGTGCTGACAAGTTTGGCGTCTCCTTGGTTTGCAGGTGGTTGACCCTCTCTGCACTGGTGCCCCTGGTGTCTTTCTGAGACCTAATGTCTCTTCTTATAAGGACACCAATCACACTGGACTAGGGCTCACCCTAAGAGCCTCATCTTAACTTAATCACACTTGTAAAGGCCCTATCTCCAAACACAGTCACATCTGAGGGTACTGAGGGTTAGGGCTTCAACAGACAAGTTTTAGGGTAACACAATTTAGCCCACAACTGTTAACAAGGCTAGATGCTTCCTTTTCCAGACAACTGCTCTCAGATCGAAGAATGACCTTTTCCAAGAAGTTATGTCTCACTGCCCCCTGGGTAGCACTGGCCAATGACTGACTGATTCCGTGGTGTCACTCATGCCCAGAACTCCTTGTGCAATGGGGCTGGTCTCTAGCTGAGACCACATCCTTGCTCAGCTCCTTCCACTGCCCCATCCTGATTTACCCCCCTCTCCCTGGTCCCTCCACACACATTCAAAAGAGCTCTCCTTCAATGGCACATGTAACAGAGTAACCATCTGAGGAGTGCTTCTAAAACCCAAGCAAAAACATGTGCTATAATAATACTCATAGCTATAACATAAAATCCTATAAAAGATAAGTGATGCTAAGTAATATGTAAACACCCCTTAAAGAAAAGTAGTCAGATACTAGCAAGGTCACATTCTTTGATATTATACATGTAATCCTCAGAAATTTTAGAGAACAAGAGAGCCCATACCAATGGATACAGTAAAGGTGACTCACTGATCAGATATCAATCATATATCAGGCAGCTAATTTTTTTTTTTAATCTCTTGAAATCTAGTCTACTGTCCTTTAGCAGGAGGAAAGATTAGTTTTTTTTTTTTTTAATAGTTCTCATACCAACTCTAAAGATATTGAAAAATACCTGATAAAAGTTCAGGGGAAGAAAGTGTGATCCCTCCTGCCAGAGGAGAGCTAGAAAAAGAGCAGGGAAGGAGAGTGGGAGGGGTCAGAGCCAATGAGAGGGAGGAAAGTCACATGCTCTGGGAGATGCTAAACCCATGGAGAGCTTGGTGAGGGTCAGAAAGCTCGGTGTGCTGCCTGAACCAATCAGTGCCAAATGGAGGCCACCAATTCTCACACATGAGACAGAGGGAGAGGGAAGCCTGAGCAGCAATTACAAAGAAAGTTCTAAACAAGCAACGGTTTGAGCAAAGCTTCCAGAATCTCCCAGCAACGGGGAGATCCAAGCTGACATCTTAACTGAGATGTGAAAGCAGCATTTGTACATAGAGAGCCAACAGCAGAACCAGAGAAAGCACTCTTTGGCAAGAAGCAACCTGTCCTTCAAGGAGACACTGAATTCCACCACATAGATCAGCATCGTTCCTAAAAGCCCAGCCTCCCTCCTCCCGGGAGCTCACAGAGGCACAGAGTCTCTCACCTCTGGACCACTCTTCCCTGGACTATTGGAAGAGAAGGACTGACTGGAACTCTGCTGTTTTGGAAAAGGCATGTTATCAATTCCTAAACGTCAACATACATTGGGCTATATTCTCCTTTGCAGTGTGTGAAAGCTGTCTGTCCCCCACTGTGCCCCACCAACGGTCTGTCAGAGCTGGGCATGAGTCACCGGCTGGGCCTGGAATACAGTGCTTACGGTGTCCACGCTCCACCATTAGGATTGCTCACTGGAACTCAGGAGTCCCAGGGGTAGGGTGAGCCCTAAGCGCAGTGATCATTATTTCCCACCATGACGCATTCCCTTTTATGGATACTATGGCCCATACTCCCTATTCCAATGGCAGCCGCATCTTTATTCATCACAAAGAGCCAGCTGTGGGGCTAATGAAAAATGAACTGGAATTTTTAATCACTATAACTTCAGTGCAGCTACATATTTGCTATGGAACATTCTGAACCAATGTTCAGTCCAGGGAAGAATGCAAACAGCCCCCCGTGAAATCAGCACACTCACACTCTGAGGGAGAAATGTAGAGTCCAGATACCTTTTAATACCCAGCCCTTGCGATCACCTCCCACCAAGGGCCTCTCTCACACCTTATAGGCACTGTAACAAACCTTGCCTAAAGTACGCACTCACCATGCTGCTCCCCCGCTGCCAATTCACTGAGTACAAAATCTCCAATGTGGCAGCCGAGGCTTTCTATCACCTGCCGAGACCCACCTTTCAGACCTGCCTCCTGCCAGTGAATAGGTGGCGCTTAGTTAGAGGTGGGCACCAACAGGGATTTTGCCGGGTGGCCCTGGGTCAAGTCCAGGAAACTTTAACTTTATGATGCATTCCAGATAGTGTTTAGATCACAAACTTGGCTTCTGTATCCTGGACTCTACATTTTCCCTTGAACCCATTCTTACATTTCAACTTCATTTCTTTAAAAAAAATTTTTTTTTTTATTTCAGAAAGTAAGAGAGAAGGAGAGAGAGAGACAACCTGTAACATGAATGTTGAGAGAGTATTATTAATTGGATGCCTCCTACATGCCTCCCACTGAGGATTATGCCCGAAATCTGGGACCAGGAATCGAACCATGACCTCCTGGTTCATAGGTCGACGCTCAACCACTGTGCCATGCCAGCCAGGCTCCAACTTCATTCCTTTAAAGAGTTCTCCCTTTAGAATGCCCTTGGTAGCCACTTGATATATGTGGCTATTTAAGTGAAAATTAATTACAAGGAAATAAAATGATGCATTCAGTCACACAATCCACATGTCAAGTGATAGAAAGCCACCTGTGCCAGGGTTATAGAACATCGCCATCGTCACAGGAACTCCCATTGGACATCACAGCTACAGAGTGTCCATCACCCACTGGGCCAGAGCCTTAAGTTAGAACTTGGCTAGACTTCTTGAAAGTCCTGGGGTGTGGGTCACTTCGCCTCTCTGCCCCTTTGTTCCTCCCTGGCCAGCACAGCCTCAACCTCCACCAATTCCCACCCCTTTGACAGAGAAGGTGGAACCACAGACCCTGGGAGGTCCTCCCGCCCTCACTGTCCTGGATGTAGCAAGGGAGCAGCAGTCACTTCATTCCACCCTCCCCTTGGGGCTCCTCTGCAAGTCCCGGGAGCGCCTTCTCATCGGTAAGCACCTTCCACCTTCCTTTACACAGCGCCTACCGGTACAGCTTTAATAGAAGCCTGGCTCCACTATCCTTCCCAGAGAAAGGCAGCTCACGGGTCTCCCAGACCCTCACAGGAGAAAACGTTTCCTCTGCAGAACAGAGCTCAAGTCCCCTTTACTGATCATATCACCAGCTGCAAGTGGAACTAAATCTCAAATCCAAACAGTTATGTTTACAGGCGTGGGAGAGGGTGGTGGTACAGCAGATGCTTAGTTTTTCATCTTTTCGATGCTTTCTTTTCTCACATCATTAGCTGTAGGTAACACCAGCACCATGACCTTTCCTAAAATAAACCCTCAAAACTAAGGCTAAAATTAGCCATGTTGATTAGCTCAGGCTCCAGCATCACATGAGGCTGTGAAAGGAAATAATTTCCATAAACAAAATGTATATTCATGACTCTATCTGGATGGAAGGCTAAGTTAGGTACTTACAGCACCTTTTTAATATACAGCACAGCAGGTTCCACTGAGAGTTTTTCTTCAAGTGACATCTCTCAGCTTGGCTAGGTACACCAAAGGCTCTTGCCCTCCTCCCCTAAACACACCCCCTAGAACCAAGTCTGCGGTCCACTTATAAAGCAGTTCCCCTCAAGCTCTGGAGTTGGTGCTTTTGTCCCATGTGTCCCTTAGGCAAAGCTGTAATATTTCTCTGACCTTTTTCTTCTGGTTTGGAGAGCGAAAGCCAAAAAGGGTAGGTCAAGTTTGTCTTTTCTCCACCAGGTCAGAGAAACCAATCCCAGCGGGGAAATTCATTCTCTCGAGGAAAATACAGGGAGGCTGCACAAAGGCCCCGAGGAGCTGGAGCAATAGCTGGATGCTTTGTGTTTGCTGGCAGAAGACATCGACCTCTGTGATTTTAGGTGACCAGTAGAAGTTCCCTGGGCTTTAGAGGTCTCATCTGTGAAAGGGGGATCCTAGCAACTTACATCCTAAAGGCCGAGTTCAGGTTGCTTTCCTGCTCTAAGGCCTGCACACGTGACGCAGAATAATGGACTAGGCCTGTGTGCACATGAATCCTCTGGAGAACCAGATGAATCGCCTGGAGGTGGGCCCGAGCGTCTACGTCCCTGTGCTTGGGGTGATGGAAACGCTGCTGGTCCACAAACCACACTGTGTTGGGGCACCAAGAGACCAGACCACTGCTTTCTGTTCCTGGCCACCAAGTATTTGACAAGAAGTGAGGTGACAACTGAGACTAGAACAAAGCTGAAGAATTTAAATAGCTCTCACATGAAGCCCCTGCCTCCATTTTGTTTGGTTTTGGCTGTATTTTCTCGTTAGCAGAGGCCCGCATGCGTCAGAACACATTTAGCAAATTATTGGCAGAGAGAACACCTTGACAGCCATATGGGGTTTCCTCTCTGATGAAATTTCTCTAGCGTTGTAATTTCTCTTTTCCTCCTCCACTCTCCTGGAAAATACTGTTTTCCCGTTGGCAGTGCCCTCTGCTAACTGAACAGCTAGAGATGCTTGCTGGCACTGAGACATTCTTAGCTCATTGTGCGAAAAGGCACAGTTAATACAGCAAGACTGACCAGAGACCACAGCATGTGCAGGAAATCTCCCGCACTCATCGTGTGGGCATGGTACTCATTTGCATTTTTTTAATTAAAGGAAGTGCCTATCCTACACATCGCTTTAGGCAAACTTCCCCGTTCCGACTCAGGAAAAGTTTCTACTGCATATTGGATTTTCCTGGGTGAGCTGCCCTTCTTTCTGGTTTGGAGAAAGGCCTTCCTATTGTATGTGATCTGGTCTTAGAGAGCAAGGTGAACCCAAGCTTAAAAGGAACTCCTTTGTGGCCTATAAATTCTAGGACAGCTTCCATTGATCTGCCCCAGAGTGCTATATTAACAGCACTCACTCACCTCTGTATGACCTTTCTCAATGCACAAAGGGCTTTCAAATATCTTTTCTCACTTAGGCCTCCCTCCGTCACAATGTGGTGCGAGATGGGTGGCGCTATCCCCTATGTCGCAGACAAGGAACATAGATTAGAGCTACTTGACCTCTTAAATTTACCTTGAAAGTGGCAGACCCCAAACCATGTCTTCTGATTCTAAATCCAGTGCCTGCTCGTGTTAAATCATGCTGACTACACAATCCCATTTGGCCATGCTCTGAAGGCAGCCTCTCCATTGGGCGCACAAATTCAATAGGATGTGCAAAAGGTCACATTAAGAAAATTTTTGCAGCCTCTACCTCGTTTTTATATGCCAGCTCTTTCTCTTACCTTCTGGGTTTACTTCATAATTACTCCAAGATTATGAAAATAGCCTCCATTATTTTCTTCTTAGGTTTGTTTAATGTTTTATATATTTAAAATTTTAATCCACTGGAACTTATTTTTGTATGTAGGATAAGGTAGAAATCTTAAATTTTTTCAAACAGATAGGGAATTGTTTCAAGGCTAGTCATTTAGATATATATTTTCTTTCTTCACTAAATAAGAACAACACATTTCCATGTATTAAATTCACATATATAGTGTTTAGGCAAGTTTCTGGATTCTTTACATTTTACTCTATTGATCTATGTAATTATCATTGTATATCTCTGTAAAGTTTTAATGACTGCTGATAGGGTATTTAAAAAAACATTAAAGAGTTTTATATCACATAAAACAGATATTTCTGTGAAAACTAATAATATTTTTTCTGCTCTATTTATTATTTATCATAAATAATCATAGTCATTTCAACTTACAAAGAGCCTTCAATATATTACCTCATATAATAGTCACCAAATCCATATGAAACATGTTTCCCATTCATTCATTAAGCAAATATTTTTAAGCACCTTTTAGAAATCACTAACTGTGCTTGTTACTGGATATTAAAATGATCAATACTGACAGCACCCCTACACTCAAGCTTACAGATCAACAGGGTGGATAAAACTTTCATGAATATGTAAATTTTACAAATAGCGGGGCCTCGAATAACATTTTGCTTAGCATCACTTCATTATAACATTAATGAGATACCAGAGGAACTTAACTCATGTTTATATCAATTAAACTATGATAAAATTGGTCTTGTTATAAGCTGTTTCACTTTAAAGTCACAGAACCTATTGACATTACATTAAGACTTATGTATATTTATATTTCATATAAATTTAATGTGTATTTATATTTGTAGGCCAATAGAAAGATTTTCTATTTTGTATACTAAACACATATGTGCATGTTTAAAGGTCATTTTGGCAGCCATGTAGAGACTGAACTAGTTAGAGGGCAGAGACTAGTTGAAGGCAAGTATAGCACTCAGGTGAGGTGATGTTTGCTTAGACTTAGGCAAGTGGAGGGTTCCTGGTACTGGATCCTCAGAATCCACTTCAGAGATGACAATGTTGAGACTTGGAAAAGTCAGGACAGGTCTGATGTCACACAGCCAGTGTGAAAAGCATGGACTCAACCTCCTATCTTCTCCCTTTGCATCTCGTGATTTCTCACTGTATTATAAAGACTTATTTTTTTGTATTTATCATATAAAAAGCAAAGTTGAGAAGACACATTCAACTTCATGATCCTGGATAGGATGAAAGTTCCTTAGAGAAATAAAAGAGGTTGTGGTTTCCCCTATGTAGTCGATTATAAAGCTCAATTTAAAATATGAAGCCAACTTTACAGTTAAAATGGTCTGATAATTATTAAAAAAATATCCTTCTGAAAAGCCACTATAATCTAATAGAATCTAATAAATCTTGATAAAGGAAGAGATGCATGCCCAATATAATAAAAGGGTAATATGCAAATTGACCCTAACAGCAGAACAACCAGAACAACCGCTCAACCAGTCACTGTGAGGCAAACTGACCACCTTTCGGTCCCTTCTCCCCCTCACTGGCAGGCTCCCATCACCTGATGATGAGCAGGGAACCAGGAGGTGGGTGGCGGTGGGGGGCCGGGCTGGCTGCCGGCAGCCAGGGAAGATGACCCTGATCCCAGGCCAAATCTAAGGACTGTGCTTACACACGAATTTTGTGCGCTGGGCCTCTAGTATGGAAATATAAATCTGGGCCCATCAATGCTGCTGCTGTGTGTTCACCTAGAAAACGAGAACTGTGTTCATTTCATCAGCACATTACATGCCTATATCAAATGCGCCTAAGTTTTCACAGGCCATTCATATCTTCCCAAGAGAAAATTAAACAAAATGGGAATGTATTCATTGAAGAATGAAACTAGAGAAAATGAAATAGAGATCGCTATACATGTACTTTATCAATGTTGATGAAAAGCAATCCATCTAAAGATATGCTCTGAAATCCCATAGCACCATACAGCCTGTGCTGCAGGTTTTATGTCCCTGATGATAAAAGCTGAGACTCAACCTGTTCTAAAGAGTTGATTGCATTTTCTGATGCTACAGCTCTCCAAGGACTATTTTTCTCAAAAGTTGAAGAGTAACACAAAATAATTTATCAGACAATTTGCATCTATTCCAGATTCCTCGGTGATGAAAAACTGCTGTGCCTGGTGAGCGCCAGAGCCAGGCCTGTGGGTGATTGATTTAGAAACTCCCAAACTCTTTGGAGGTAAATATGTAAGTAAGTGAACACACTTCACCACACAATTATCCCTGCAGGAGGCCCCTCAAACAATTTCAAGACCTTGTAGCCACCTACTTAGCACTTAAAATGATGTTGATTAAAGGATAGAAGTGCATCATCACAGTAAGACTGCAGATTTTTATGACCATTTCAATAACACAGGCAACATTATTTCTGCTTATTAATGATTTCACACCCATAAAATTCAAACAGAGTAGATTTTTTACTGTAGAGCACCCTAGTCACTAAAAGTGCTCCTACTGCTTCATTATCATTTCTTACAGATTATTAAAAACTAGAGGCTCAGTGCATGAAAACTCATGCACTTGGAGGGGGGTCTCCCTCAGCCCAGTCTGCCCCCTCTCATAGTCCAGGAGCCCTCAGGAGCGGGAGGCAACCCAGAGATCAGGGGAAGGTAATGGCCCCATCACAGCTCTGCTGCTGCCACTGCCAGCAGGTACAAGCCTCGGCCAGCTCTGGTTACCTGAGCTTTGGGTAGCCCTGGACACTTGGGCATCTGCCATCAAGGCTGCCTGTGCCTTGGGCCGGCCCTGGGCAGCTGTGGGGTTGAAGGGACTGGGGGACTCTCAAGACAGGCATGTGGGAGTGGGCCTGGCTGGGCCGCACGCCTGCCACCCTGGCGGGCCTGAGGAGACTGGGTGCCACCATCTTGTGGATGCCACCATCTTTGAGGGTGTGACATTCAATTAGCATATTCCCTCATTATTGGCTGTGGGCACCACCATCCTTGTGAGGGTGTGTCAGTCAATTTGCATATTCCCTCTTTATTAGATAAGCTTGTTTAACAGGGCAGTATGAATGGAGAAATTATTCATGATATCCAGGAATACTGAGGGCTAGCTCAGTGGTTGAGCATTGACTTATGAACTTGGAGGTCACAGTTCGATTCCTGAACTATGGGCTTGTGGGCTCAATTTCCATTGTGGGTCATATAGGATGCAGCCAATCAATGATTCTCTCCTGTCACTGATGTTTCTCTCTCTCTCTGTCTCTCTCTCTCTCTCTCCCCCCCCCCCGCCCTCCCTGAAATCAATATATTTTTTAAAATTTTTAAGTATTAGAAACATAAATGTTCATAGCAGCATTATTCATACTAGTAATAGCCAACATGTGAGCACGACCCAAATGTCCATCAGCAGATGAATGGATAGACAAATTGCAGTCTATCAGTGCAATGGAATATTGTTCAGCCATAAAAAGGAATGAAGAACTGATATGTGCTCCGTTCATGCTAAGTGTGAGAAGCCCAATCTGAAAGCGTAGACTCAGAACACATATAAGCAAAGTCACCTTGAGCAGCCAGTGGTCCCTCAGCCTCTGGTACAGTCTGACTCAGATGATCAAGACTTGCTCATTCCTGAGCATGGACAAGCCTGAGTCTTGGTCCCTCAAAGTAGAGAGTCACATCCAATCTGCCCTCCATCAGAGCAGCCACCTCAAACCTTCCACCATCTAGATAAGATATACCACACCACAGGCATAGCCTGCTCTAGGCACAGACCCAAGATCCAAGCAACACTGGCCCTCTAACACAACTCCCACTTCTCTCTCCTGCTTAAAAAGAGGAGTGAGAATTATATTATTATTAGGGTAATCTAGAATCTGCTCCAATTAATTTTTCAATTTTTGAATCTTTTACAAATTTCAAAATATGGCCTATCTCATCAGATTTGTGGCAAGAATCAAATGATTTAACTATGTACCTATAATCATGTGTGGACTATTCTAATTCCATGGGCAGCCTCCTAAGAGAGACAAAAGCATACATTCACTTGAAGTGAACTCAGGCTTTGCCCTATCTTAGAAATCTGTGCTATGAAAAGCAGCCTGCTGAAATGTCTTAATAGTCTTACTAAAGGAAGAAATAATAGGAAGAATTCAGAGCAACTTGTCTAAAACCGGGAAGTCATTTTCACAGACAGCCTCTAAGGTATGTGCAGAACAAACCCTATATATCAGACCAACTCCCTGCTTTCATTACAAACCCAGAGCAGAGTTCCACTAAAATAACTGCATGTGTTACTTGAATATTTCTATTGCAAAAGTCATAGTTATGCCAATCAAGCTCTATGTTTTAATCTACTGAATTTGGCCTCTATCCCAAATAAGACAGTGGAAAAACTAATGTATATTCTTGCCCTATTATGCTTCTTAGCATAAAATATATTTACATTTGTAATGTATTTGAAGAAAATAGCTGGAAATTTTAGCTGCCAGTTCATGGGCTCGAGACAGCTGGTAAAGGAGCATCTTTTAGAGAAAGAACTTTGTCTTGGGTCCTACTTCTGGGTTTAACAACAGCATCCCTGCCCCACCAACTAAGCACGCTTGTAGGGACTTAGCTTTAGTTATAGGAGCTGTCTACACTCTTGACAAAGAAGAGAATTTTTCTTGTTGCTAAAATAACTGGTCCAGATGGATTATAATGAAGACCATAATTTGACATAATTAACTAACCTGAGCAATTTTATATTTCTCATAAATGCAAAAACTATAATAAGTACAAGTATTGCATTCCAAATCGTACTTAATGCATATAGTGAAGTTGTTTATAAGCTATAATCAGAAGGTCTTCCGGATGGTTAAAAACTGATTCAGAACCAATTCAAATACTTTATGTAGAACTTGAGGAAATATTGCAAGTTTCTCTGACACTGTAATTATTTAGTGAGAAACTGTTGTGCACTTTTTCTGTTTTATGTACTTAGCTAAGCTCTCAGAATACTATCTAATTTATTCTTCACTTAACCCTGAAATTTAGGTATTATTCCCATTACACAGGTGAGAAAACTGAGGCTTGGATTTTTTTTTTTTTACTTTACTAAGTGCACACAGCTGGTAAATGCAGAAGTGGGAAAAAGATAAAGTTTGACTCCAAACCTGAAACAGCTTGCTGTTTGGAGTACAAAGCAGTCCAGTGTGTTTTTGTGAAATATGTATGGATGGTCTTTATTTTAAAAATTTGAACATATTGGAGGTATAGTTACTCTAAGTTAGAGAGAAGCATTGGATTATTGATGGTTTAGCCAAATACTATTTTACTCATTCTAAGCTAAGGAATGACTCAAGTGAATGATGTGGCTTCTATGGAGAGCTGCCTCTCAGCGCTCCTTCCAAGACCTTGCTGATCAGCTCCAAGGTCTGCAGGGAGCTGACAGCTCCAACGGCAGCCTCTGTTGAGCATTTGAGCTGGCAGGGAGAGAAGGGCACCACACTGCTGCCCAATGTGGGGCCCTGTGGGAAACATTCGATCCAGGATGCCCCACTGAGCTGTCTTAGGACTCCAGAGAAGTCTGAAGCTCTTTAGACCCCTCCTTTCTGCTCACCTTTCATAAGTGCCAGGTCTGCCTCACAGTCTGAAGACTCTCTACCTACTCCTGATCCCACACCCTTTACTCTTGCAACAGAAATTACGCTCAACACATCTCTGCACTTGTAACTCTGTATTAGTGCCTGCTTCACACAGGACCCAGCTGACACATAATCAGTAAATAAGTATTTTCACACAGAGGCCCTACCAAGCCCATTAAAAAACAGAGTCATTTACCATTCAGTGTTTGCAAAAAAGGATAGGTGTGTACCTGTAACTCAGACTATACTTTATAAAACACTTCCGTTCCACTAATGTGTATATTTAGCAAATACATGAAGGATTCTGGGAGAACTACTTCATGGTGATAGGAGCACTTCTGTTAAACTAAATATTATTCTACAGTTAATGCAGAAGAAGAAACCATATCTTTGCACTGTTGGTGGCTTATATAGAACGATTATTTAAGTGTAAGGGTATCTACAAAGAAAGAGGTAACAGGTGGGGCACTCAAAAAGCACACATGGAGGCTTTCTACTTCCATCCTCTGAAAGCCCTCCTTTATTTTTCACGCTCCAGTATCCACCTGGACCATTCTGTCATTGAGCTTAGAGTCTGGTTGAGTGCTTTTCAAACTTTAATGTATATATGAACCACTATTTTGTTAAAAATTCATCTTCTGATCCAGTAAGTCTAGAGTGGGTTTTGGGAAGCTGCATTTCTAACAAGTCCTCAGATGTCAGTGATGCTCGTCCTCAGACCTGCCTTGAGCACCAGGGATGGATGGTTGCTCTCAGCTGCTGTGCTGTGACGCCCATCTACACTGTGAGCACAGTTCAGGGTACCCATCCACTCTGAATTGATGAATACTGTCAATATAACAGGAGACATACATTTACTATCAGAGCTTTTGGTTTGAATGTGAGCTGAGAGATCAAGGACTGTAGGCGTGTGGTTTCTGAGAGTAAGAAGCAGGAGGTGAGATATGGAATCTTCTCAAGATGACTCTGAAGAATGGAGGAGTTCTGGAAACAGGTGAGGACATAGCCCGGGAACTGGTTAGCACGGACCCATTCTCCTCACCAAAGACAGTGCTGGCAGGGCCAAGGGAAACATTTTGAAAACCTGTGTTTCCTTAACCTGCAGTCACTTTCTAGTCTTCTGGAAAATACACTAAATTTCTCATCCAGGGTGTCATGAATTCACAAAGATCAGCGTTGTGCAAAATGTATAATTTCACAAATAAAAGAAGGCTAAATATATAACTATAGATTATTTGTTCATAAGCAACTACTTATACAAATTGTCAAATGAGTTTATTTTAAATGGGGTTGTGGGAAGGTACAGATAGAGGGAGGCAGGGAGAGGGGCAGTTAATTTAATTCTATGTTATCTGGAGCCAGAAAACAGACCCACAGAGTTAAGCTGGGGAGAGGAGCTGGGTTTGTTCACTGTCCCTAGATTCAAAAGAAAAATGAGCCTGAGATATAAAAAGGGTGAAGTCACTTTCTTCTCTGCAACCCAAAATGCTCTGGTGCCATGAGAGATTGCAGGCGTCTGAAACTCAGCCACAAATATGCACTTTGCCAGATAACCTTTAACAGCACAAGGAAACTCCCATTAATCATTTCCAGCCAGAGACAGAAAACCCAAACAGATCAAGGAGTTCCCCGGAAAGGAGGATCACAGTCAGCTGTGAAGCTGGGTGTGTAGGGTTACACTGCATGTTCATAAACAGTGTCCCTACACGTGGACGCCCATGTAAGATGAATTTATGAAGATCCAGTCCTATAGCCTCATAGGCGAGCCTAACTGGTGAGCTACAAATGCTGGCATCCTCACAAAAATACTTTCTGCAGACAGACACAGAAAATAATTATTTTTTTTCCCCCAGAGTAAGTCCAATTCATTGGACTGCTCACACACACCCACTACTATGGAACATGACAATTGTTTTGGATCTTGTGGATCTTTTTTAGAAGCCAGAGAAAAAGAGAAACTGGAAAATGTTATTAGTTATGAATGACAAAAATTAGTAGATACTAGAGTACCTTGCTGGAATTTTTTCCCCTGGAGATGTGCTTTCAAAAAACGAAAGCGTTTGACAAGTGAATCTCGGAGATGCTGAGACTCACGTGGTCCTCATTGCCACAAAACAAAACATAAAGCCCCTTTAAGAAGATCAGAGAGGGCCAATTGCTATTATTTATGAATGACACAATAGTCTGAGCAAGGCCACTTAAGGATGCTCTCTGCCCAGCCAGCAGGACCCTTAGTTTAATAACTATTACTGTCTAGTTAGCTAAGGGATGGATCCTGGGATCACACCCAGCTGTCCCAGGAGAGAAATTTATTTTGAGAGGCCCAGGGGTGCCGACAACTGATGTGCTGGGGTTTGATTTCCTCTTATGCCTACTATGCCTGATTCGGACACAAGAGTGAAGTGGCTGGTTGGGCAGGTGTTATTCTGCATCTACTTTAATTTTTCATATTAGATATAGTCTTTTAAATTTCAGTTAGAGGCACCTACCCAACTTGTCATGCGTAAGGAACACTCTAAATTATTAAATATGCCCCAGGGTGGCTAGTCAGCACATCTACACGCAATATTAGATTTATTCTAATTATCCTCTGGAGCTCAGAAAATGAAGGAGTAACTATAGAAGTAAATATGAGAGTCAGGTGAAGACACAAATATAACTCAGAGGAATATGTGATAAATAGGAAATACAACCACCATCAATTTATGTTTATAAATCAAGCCTTTAAGTTATCTAACGCTCTGGAAGAGATGGGGCATCAAGGATACAGAGGTGGCATTTGGTCTTCTGTTCTGGGAGCTAATGAGCCAGGCAGATCCGCAGCTTCTCTGTCTGGGCTGGGATCAGAGTCAGGGCTACCACTCTCTGTCCTTTGGTGCCCAGGTTGTTTTGATGGACACTAGTCCTTGGAGACCTGATGGCATTGCTCCCTGTCATGCAGCACATGGTTTTGATAGTCACACATGTTGTTGTATTTACTGACAATTTTTCATTGGTAAGTAGTATTCTATACACTTGTTTATCCATTTGCCTGTTGACTGACTCTTAACTTGTTTCTAATTTTTGGTACTATGAATAAAACTGCTAAGAACATTTGTGTCAGATCTTATAGACATGCTTTCACTTCTCCCAAGGAAATGATATACAAGAGGAATTGCAGTCTATTGATGTTTTCTTTTCTAAAATTAAAACAACAAAAATATATCATTGTCTAACAGTGTTTAAATCACTTATTTCCACTTGGCCAAGTAAAAGGAAGAGATGATACCCCAAATCATAGAGCAGCCCACAGTTGGAAAGGGCATATGGACTTCCTTTGGGCAAGCAAAGTATGACCTTCTTGGGTCAGAGTTTTCTCCTAGCACAGAGAAGGGGCTTTAAAAAAAATTATTGATTTTAGAGAGAGGAAGGAAGGACGGTGGGGGGGTGGAGGGGGGGGTGAGGGTGGGAGAGAAACCTCAATGAGAAAGTGAGAGAGAGAAATATCAATGTGAGAGAGAAACATGCCTCCTATATTCATCCCAACTGGGGATTGAACATGCACCCTAGGTATGTGCTCTGACTGGGAATTGAACCCATTTCTTGTTGTACAGGCCAACACTCCTACTGCACCACACTGGCCAGAGCAGGGGAGGGGCTTTTCTGAAGTAGGGGAAAGGAAAATTAAGAGGCTACAGCTGATCAGGCTGTCAGGAGGCAGCAAGGCCTATGCCAGGGACACCACCTCATTTGCACAATCCGATTGAGAACTCTACTCTGAGTGGGAGTCTCAGATTATTCCAGCTTTTCAAAAATAATACTATTCTGAAACTCAACTGTAAGCTTCTGAGATAAGGCTAAAGTGCAATGAAGTGTCTGACAAAAGTTAATACTATGCAAGAAATCATCAGCGTTACATATGAGGATTTAAATATTAATATTTAAAGGGGAAATTTCTTTTTTTAATGCTTTATTTTATTTTACATTAATTTTTTTCTTTATTGATTAAGGTATTATATATGTGTCCTTATCACCCCATTGTCCCCCAACCTCCCCCCCCACTCATGTCCTCACCCCCCTGATGTCTGTGTTCATTGGTTAGGCTTATATGCATGCATATAAGTCCTTTGGTTTGTCTCTCAACCTTACCCCTCCCATCTCCTACTTTCCCTCTGAGGTTTGATTGTCTGATCGATGCTTCTCTGTCTCTGGATCTAAAGGGGTAATTTCTTTAATCTTTTATTTGTGCTTTCTCATTTGATTATAATAGTTATCGTGATTCTGGCTAGATTAAAT
>PVJN01029394.1:12028-26566 GCA_004026805.1 Lasiurus borealis | reverse complement strand
GAGGGGAGGCCAGGCTGGATATGGGGGAGGGGGGCTGGATGTGGGGGCCTGGATGGAATGGGGCCAGGTTCCCATAGTCCTGTGAGGCTGGATTGCCAGGGTGTGGGGTGTGGGGTGTGGGTGTGGGGGTGTGGGTTGGGGGTTGGGGTGTGGGTGTGGGGGGTGGGCTTACCCGGCCTCGCTTCTTCCCGGAGCCTCCGAAGTCGATCTCGCCCCGGCACAGGCCCGGCCCCAGCCCGGCTCCCGCGGCCCCGGGGGCGGGGGGCTCCCTCCAGCAGGGGGCAGAGTCCTCACCATGGGCGCCCGCCATGTCCCCACCGTGCGTCCGGCCTGCGGAGGGGCCTCTGCGGTGGGTCCTGGGGCCGGGCCTGCAGTGACCGCGGGGCGGAGGGCTCCCGGCCCCCAGCTGCCCCGGCCGCACCCCCAGAGGCTCCTGCAGAGGGTCCTGCCCCCCTCCCGGGGCTGCAGGTGCACAAACCCCCGGTCCGGCCTCTGTCTTCACGGCCACGGGGCCTCGGACCCCGCCCTCTGCTCACAGGACGCCCCTCGCACCCGGGCCCTCGGGAGCCGGCATCGAGCCGTTCACATGGAGAGAGGTCCCTCTCCAAACCAGGTCACGGAGGGACGTGAATCTGGGGGGACGTTTTTCACCCCAATAAATGGGCAGCGAGGCGGGGAGTGGGCCCCCCGCAGGGAGGGTGGGGGAGGGAGCCAGGGTGCCCCTCACTCCCACCAGGCCCCGTCCTGCCGGCCGCCAGCAGGGCCGTTTCCGTCCACTCAGGGGGCCCTGTGTCCCCCCGTCCCGGTGGGTGGGGGCTGCGGGCTCCGAGGCAGCTGGGTGGGGGCCCCGGTGCGCCCAGGCCCCTCCTCGCAGGGGCAGCTGCCTGGAGCAGGGAGGGGCGTGGAGAGCCAGTGCCCCCTCCCCCGGGCACAGCCCTCACACACCCCGCGCCCACCCCGCGGCCCGGCTCTCGGCTTCCGGGTCGGCGAGGGCAGGGGGCACGGGGAGGGGGGCAGGCAAATGAGCCGAGGGAGGGGATGCAAATGCGCGGGATTTGCATGAGCAGGTGGCGTCCGATGCCCCTTGTTCCCGGGGGGAGGGGGGCGGGGAGTTGAGGGGGGCGGTGAGGCCACTGGGGTCCCCCAGGCCGGTCCAGCCGCCACCCCTCGTCCAGGCCACGGGACCCCAGCCCTTCGCCCTCTGGGCCCAGCCCCCTCCCTGCGATGCAGCAGTGGGTGCACTGGCCCCTGGACCCGCTGGAGACTCAGGGCCGGTCTCTCTGGAACGGGCGTGGGCTCGAACCCAGGAGGGTCGCTCGCTGAGGGTTCACGGCCCCCCAACCCCCGGGCACCTCCCAGCCTCCGGCCCCCCTGCCGCCCCCAGGACCCCTCCGCCCCCCGCCCCCCTGCCCTGCAGGAGGCCCCACTCTGGCCACCCGGGGGCTGGCTGCCGGGGGCACCTACCTGCCTGCTTCTCCCCGGCGCCCAGACCCACTGCCTCTCACTCGCCCAGGAGCAGGTGGAGGCTGACCCTCGAGCCAGCGCTGCTCCTCCTCCTCCTCCTCCTCCTCCCCCTCCTCCTCCTCCTCCCCCTCCCCGCCCACCGCCCGGCCGGCCGCCCATGCCAGGACCAAGGTGGGGGCGGCGCCAGAGCCAGGGCGGTGACCCCAGGTGGGTCGGGCAGAGCGCGCCCAGCCAGTGTCTCCCTGGCAACTAGCTCTCCGATCCCAGCCTCAGTTTACCTCTCCAGCAAGCGGGCCCAGCTGGCTCCCGGGCGTGGGGCCGGCGCCCGATGGGGGACAGAGGTGCCCGCTCCCTCTGGGTCCTGCAAAGCCACAGGCACCGGTGCCCAGGAGGGCCCCCCGAGGAGGGCGCAGGCCGGGGGCAGGCTGCTGGCCCGGGGACCTCACCAATGCCACACCCTCCGGGGCAGGGTGGGTGGGCGCGGGGGGGAGGTGCCTGCTGGAGCCCACGGTCCCGGGCTCCCCCCGCCCATCCTGGGGCTCCTCACTGGCCCCTGGGCTGCCGTGTCTCTGAGAATCTGGGGGCCCCACCTCTGGGGGCTTGTGGGTAACACAGGACAGGACCGGAGCTGGAGGATGCTGTGTGTGCCCCTTCCCCAGCGGGACCCGGCCCCTCCCCGCGTCCCCTGCTGGGCCCCCGTCCCGGAGTCAGGCAGGGGGGCGGGAGGGGGTACAGAGTCCGGCTCTGCCTCTGACTCCAGCGGCCTCCAGTCTGGCCCGCAGTCTGGCCGGCGGCCACCAGAGGGCGCGCCAGGACCGCAGGCCGAGCGGGAGGCCCCGAGGCGGCGCGGGCAGCAGAGGGCGCCCGCTCGCCAGGCTTTGTCCCTGGACACGGGCTCGGTCAGTCCCACCGGCCACCTGAGGCCGGACAGGCCGGGGCCCGCCAGGAGCGGCGGGCGGCGGGGTCCCGGAAACGGGCGCCAGACCGCGGGCCCACAGCAGCGGGGCGGGTCCGAGGGGCAGAGGCTGATCTCAGGGACCTGCCCAGGCCGGTGCCCGCGGGCCTGCGAGTCCTGCCGGTGTCCGGCCCGGGGAGACGGCGGGTCCCCAGCCTCAGAGACTCCCCCCTCGATGCTGGTCTCGAGCCTCTGCCTCTGAACCCCCTCCCTGCCACCCCCGCCCCCAACCAGGCTGTGCTCCCCCTTCCTGCAGCCCCCCTGGCTCCCTGTCGCCCCAACACAGTGGTTCTCAACCTTTTTTCATGCTGTGACCCTTTAATACAGCTCCTCACGTGATGGTGACCCCCACCCATAACATTTTTGTTGCTATGTCATCACTGTCGTGTTGCTACCGTTAATGAATCGTCATGTAAATATCTGTGTTTTCCGATGGTCTTAGGCTCTACAGCAGCAGTTCTCAATGTGTGGCCCGCAACCCAAAGGTGGAAAACTGCTAGCAAGGTCGCCTAAGACCATCGGAAAACAGATATTTACATGACGATTCATTAACGGTAGCACCATGACAGTGATGACGTAGCCACAAAAATGTTAAGATTGGGGGTCACCATCACGTGAGGAGCTGTATTAAAGGGTCACAGCATTAAAATAGGTTGAGAGCCACTGCCCCAATGAGAACCCGCCACCCTCTCCCTGCTCTGCCCTCCCCTGCCCTGCCCTTCCCCTGTCCAGCCGCCCTCAGAGCCTTCCCTCGGCTGCCAGGCCCCTCCTTCCGCTCCGCCCGGCATTGCTTCCCAGGGCCCGACCCTCGGGAGTGACCCTCACTCGGGCTTGGCTGTGTCCGCTCTCTGCCGGGAGCCGCCGGCCCCTGACAGTCCGAGCTGCCCCGGCCCAGGACCCGTGGCTGCGGCGAGGGTGGGGGGGAGTGGAGGGAGTGGTGCCTGGGGGTCTGTGAGCCATCCCGGCAGAGGCAGCGTCGGGGCGAGTCCGTGGGGCCAGTGGGCTGCAGTGCCCGGGGTTGGAGGTGCCTGGAGTCAGAGGTGCCCGGGGTCAGAGGTGGCCGGGGTCAGAGGTGCCCTCTGACACTGCCCGGGGGACATCCTACGGACTCACTCCGGCCTTATTTCCAGCCTCCGTCCCCGGCAGCGCCACCAGGACAGACAGACACGGTTCCCACGGCCTTATTGAAAAGGTACCATTTGTTCAAAGCATTGGGAGAAGGTGGTCCATCTGCACACCATCCACTCACCCTCCCCCCCTCTCATCCACCCAACTGTCCGTCCGTGCTTCTACCACATATCACACCCAGCCATCCACCCCTGGACCAATCAGTCCACCCACTCAGCCATTTGTCTATTTGTCCATCTGTCTGTCATTCATCCATCTGTTCATCAATCTGCCCATTCATGGATCTACCCACCCATCACAATCCATTCATCCATCCATCATCTATCTATACATCCAACCATCCATCCACTATCCATCATCCACCATCCATCCATCCATCGATCCATCCATCATCCATCATCTGCTCATCAATCTGCCCCTTCATGCATCTACTCACCTGTCACAATCCATTCATCTATCCACCCACCCATCTATACATCATCTATCCATCCACCAACCATCATCCCATCCATCCATTATCCATCCATCTATACATCCAACCATTCATTCATCATCCATCTATCCATTCACCATCCATCATTCATCCACCAATCCATCATCCATCATCCATCTATCCATCCATCCATTCATCCATCTATCTATCCATCATCTATCCATTTATCCATCTAATTACCCATCTCTCTGTCCATCCACCTATCCATCCATCCACCCACCCACCTATCCATCCTTCTGTCCATTTGTTCATGCTTCTATCATTTGTCCATTCATCTGTCCATCCACCCACCCATCCATTCACCCACCCATCACCCTCCATCCTTCTAAGCATCCCTCCATTTATCTACCCACTCACCCACCCACCCACCCATGCCTCCATCCCTCTCTTGTCACGTCTCCTGGGCGCCTGGACACCTGGACTCGGAGGGGAATGAGTCAGTCTCAGCCTCCGGTGTCCACCTGCGGCGTGAGGGCTCTTTCACGGGCAGTGGAGGCGGGGAGAGCGCCGGGCAGGGCAGAGCCGGGTGTGAAGTGGCCTCCCCCTCGGTCTGTGTGTCTCACAGACGAGATCACTCCCCCCCCCTCCCCCGGAGCAGGGCCTCTCCTCCCGCTGACACCGCTGCCCCCGCCGCGTCACCCGGGAAGGTGGGAACTCTGTAGGTGCCAGACACCAGCCTGCTGCCTGAGTCACCCGCCGCCTCCTCTTCCTCACCCACCCTGCGGGCTCTGTCACCCGTCTCCCTGCCAGTGAGTGGCCGGACCTGCTCGCCCGCCCTTGGCGTCTGCTCTGCTCAGGCCTGGCCCCAGGGATGGCTCAGAGCCCCAGCCCCCAGCCCCCCAGCTGGGTGCTAAAGCCTAGCAGGGGGGACAGGGCCCCAGCCAGGAACCTGCCCCCTGGCCTCCATGGGCTGGGGACCAGCCCCCCCGCCAGGTCTCTGAGGCGGCAGGGACACCCCCTGACTCTCCCGCGAGGAAAGGCCCGGTTCCTGCCCCGAACCCCGCGAGCAGCCGGCTCCTGGGATATGAAGCCGCTGCTCCCCTGGGGGGCGGCCGGGGGCGTGTGTGGGGGGCACGGCTGCCTCTCGGGCGGGGACCCCTGCGGGCTGGCAGGTCCTGGTGGTGGTGATGGGAGAGAGGCAGGCGGGCTCCGTCCTCCTTCTCAGCTCCCCCTGCGAGGAGGCGGCCGGAGGGCCCACCCGGCTCACAGAGCCCCTCCTGCTGGGCCGGGTCCCCGGGAAAGCCAGGGACTGGGGGGAGCAGCGGTTCTCAACCTTCCTAAGGCCGCGACCCTCTAAGACAGCTCCTCATGGGGTGGTGACCCCCAACCATAAAGTTATTTCCGTGGCTACTTCATCGCTGTCAGTTTGCTACGGTTATGAACTGTCATGTAAATATCTGATAGGCAGGATGTATTTTCATTGTTACAAACGGAACATCATTAAAGCATAGGGATTCATCACAAAAACAATACGTAATTACATATTGTGAAATATTTATTTCTAATGACAAATAAATGAAATGTTGTCTTGAGTCGTGGTGTAGCACGGGCAACAGTCTTCCTAGGACAACAGTCAGCTACATGGCTACACGTTGCTACACCGAGGAGCGGTGTGTGGGTTCCTAAGACCATGGGAAATAGGTGTTTTCTGATGGTCTTAGGTGACCCCTGGCTCGTTTGACCCCCAAAGGGGTCGCGACCCACAGGTTGAGAACCGCTGGGGGCGGTCTGAAGGCTGACTTCACGGCGGGACCACCAGGCAGAATGAGAAAACGTCTTTAAAAATATATATATATATATATTTTATTGATGTCAGAGGGGAAGGGAGAGGGAGAGAGAGAGAGAAACATGAGTGATGAGAGAATCCTGGACCGGCTGCCTCCTGCACGCCTCACCCTGGGGACTGAGCCTGCTACCCAGGCCTGTGTCCTGACTGGGAATCAAACCCTGGCCTCTGAGGTCAGTGCTCAGCCTCGGAGCCACATGAGCCAGCTGGATTCTCTCTCTCTCTCACTCTCTCTCTCTCTCTCTCTCTCTCTCTCTTTTAATATATTTTATTGATTTTTCACAGAGAGGAAAGGAGAGGGATAGAGAGCTAGAAACATCCATGAGAGAGAGACATCGATCAGCCGCCTCCTGCACGCCCCACACTGGGGATGTGCCCACCACCAAGGTGCATGCCCTTGACCTGAATCGAACCCGGGACCTTTCAGTCCACAGACCGATGCTCTATTCACTGAGCCACACCGGCCCGGCTGGATTCAGGTCTCGGCTGTGCCAGCCGTTGGTGCCAATTCCCGGCCATCGGTCGGTCGGACAGTGGAAGCCGATCCCGGATCCCAAACCTGACTTTCCTGCTCAGAGCGACTGCCCGCCCATCGGCCAGCTGTGCCCCTGGGCATTCTGGGAGCGTCAGAGCACAGGGAGGTGAGGCCAGCTCGCCGGAAGGGCTGATGTCCGATGACTCACCTCGGAGCCAAGGAAACAGCGGGGTCCCCCCCTAACCCCCCGCTCCGTGGGCCCCGGATCCGGGCGCTGGAGGGGGGTGTGGTCTGTGTCGCCACACGCAGGGCCGCTGGGTGCCGACCCCAGGGGGCCGGCCCGCTGAGCAGAGGGGAGGCCTGGCCGGTGCGGGTGGCGCGTCGGCCTGCAGGCCTTAGGGTCGGGGCTGGGTGCCACCTGGGGGGCAGGCCCCTCCCTGGGCCAGGTCCCGGTGGGGGCCCACACGGGGGGGCAACCCGCTGACGTGTGTCTCACCTGGAGTGTCTCTCTGCCTCCCCTCTCCCGCTCTCTGACAATAACCAGCAAATACAGTGGTACCTCGAGATACGAGTTTGATTCGTTCCGTCACCTTGAGGCGTGGGAAACTAGGAGACGCTCGCGTCGCAGTAAACTGGTGGGTCGTGTGCAGCCGGCCGATCCGCGCGATGACTCCTATCTCAACTGTTGCTCGTATTTCAAAGCACAAATCGCTCGCTTGACGGCTCGTATCTCAAAAATCTCGTGTGTTAGGGCACTCGTATCTCGAGGTACCACTGTACCCCCGAGTGAGGAGCTGAATAAACACATGCTGCCCAGGGGAGGTGAGTGCAGTGTCTCCGGAACGTTCTGTGGCCGGAGGCGTGCCCCAGTAGATCCCTCAGCCCTGCGTCCAGGCCCCCAGAGGGGACACACGTTCACGTTCTCACAGTGACCTCGGAGCCGGGGCCTGGCCGAGGCTTCGGCCGTGGGCTTTCCTGGGGGGGACGGAGGGGCAGCTAGTGAGCCAGGGGCTGGGCAGGCCCGCCACCCCTCCCCCCACCATTCCCCGCCACCCCCATATCCCCTCCCCTATTCCCTGCCACCCCCTTCTCCCCACCTCCTCCCCTCCCCCGCCCCCGAGGGCCACCCCGAGAGCAGGTTGTTTCCTGCCTCCAAGGGCCGGCCCTGCCCATCCCCCACCCCCTCAGCCTAGCCCCGGCCCGGGCACCCCACCGCCCCGAGTAGCCATGTCGACAGGGCCAGGACCCCGAGCCGGCTCCCCTGCAGCGCGGACCCCCTCCCGGAGCCTCCCGGCACTGGTGTGGTCACCTCTTCGGATGTTTGTGAAGGGACCCTCTCTAGGGCTCACTCTTCCCATGTCCCCTCCCCTGCTTCCCCGAATATAATATAAGACAGCGTCTTCTACTCATGTCTGCTCCTAAAGAGGTGCCAGGTCGTATTTTCAGGGGATGTCTTATTTTTCCATGAAGAAGAAGACGGTGCACATTTATTGTTGAACAAACTAAAAAAAAGGAAATGTATGACCTGTCTACGGGACGGTAGTCGTTGTCCTCACCAACCAGCTCACCGATGGGCCGCAGTGCAGCCAGAGCTGTGCAGGCCGGGCAAGGTCTCTTTACATCAGGAGTCAGACGCCTGATGGTCACTTCGGGGGCCTTCTCTTCTGGTGAGGCCTTAGGTTCTGGGGAGGCCTGATGATCGGGGGGGAGAGGTCTTATTTTCGGGGGGATGCCTTCTATGACAGCCAGAGGCCAAAAGGGAAGTAGGTCTTATTTTCGGGAGACGTCTTACTTTCGGGGAAATGGGGTCTATAATAAAAGGCTAATATGCAAATAGACCAAACAGCAGAGCAACCGAACAGCCAGCTGCTATGACACGCGCTGACCTCCAGGGGGCATGTGCAGAGCAGGGACACAGCGGGCGTCACCCTGGTGGACGGTGGAGCAGGGGAGTGGGGGCGCCAGACCCCGGCGGGCCGGTCACTGCTATCAGGCCGAGCCTCCGTGGTTATGAACGTGCTGTGCTCCGTGCCCTGCGGTCCCGCCGGCACCTGCACCTGCTGCTGGCACTGGCCCACCGCTCGGCACGTTGGCATGTCGGCAGGTGCGAGCAACGGCTGTGGCCCCTCCGCCCGCAGGCATTCTCCTCCGCCCGCTCCGGGGTGATCGGCCAGCAGCCGCCCCCCGCACCTGCTGAGGCCCCAGCCCCGGCCACTCTGCTGTCGGCGGTGGGCGTGGGGAGGGGCTCGGTGGGGGCCCGCCCTCTGCCCACAGCCGCCTCACGCCCTCTGCCCACCCCAGCCTCGCAGCCCACGGGTCCTTTCCAGGTGCATGGATCCGTGGCCCGGACCCCTAGTATCTGATAGAAGAGGGATATGCAGATTGGCCATCACCCCAGCACACAAGATGGCCGCCCCATGTGGTCAAGGATGGTTGCCCCCATGTGGACACAAGATGCCACCACAAGATGCCAGCAGGGGAGGGCAGTTGGGGTGACCAGGCCTGCAGGGGAAGGAAGTTGGGAGCGACTGGCCAGCAGGGGAAGGTAATTGGGGGAGACCTAGCCTGTAGGGGAGGGCAGTTAGGGGTGACCAGGTCTTCAGGGGAGGGTAGTTGGGGGGGACCAGGCCTGCAGGGGAGGGCAGTTGGGGGCAACCAAGCCTGCAAGGGAGGGCAGTTAGGGTTGACCAGGCCAGCAGAGGAGGGCAGTTTGGAGGGACCAAGCCTGCAGGGGAGGGCAGTTGGGGGCGACCAGGCCTGCACAGGAGAGAAGTTGGGGGCGGGGGACCAGGCCTGCAGGGGAGAGCAGTTGATGATGACCAGGCCAGCAGGGGAGGGCAGTTAGGGGCAACCAGGCCAGCAGGGGAGGGCAGTTAGGGGGAATCAGGTCAGCAGGGGTGCAGTTAAGACAGGTAGTGGTTAGGGGCAATCAGGCAGGCAGCTGGGAGCCAGCAGCCCTGGATTGTGAGAGGATGTCCGACTGCCCGTTTAGGCCCGATCCCACCTGGATCAGGCCTAAAGGGGCAAACATCCCTCGAGGGGTCCCAGGTGGGAGAGGGTGCAGGCTGGGCTGAGGGTCAAACCCCTCCTCACCCCCAGTGTAGGAATTTCATGCACCGGGCCTCTAGTGTGTTATATTTAACTCTTACTGTGTGTTGTGAATCCTCACCCAAGGACATTTTTCCATTGATTTTCAGAGAGAATGGAAGGGAGGGGGAGAGACAGACAGAGAGAGAAACATCGATGGGAGAGAGACACATGGACTGGCTGCCTCCTGCACAAGCCCCAACCAGGGCCCGGGATGGGGGGGAGCCTGCCACCGACGTAGGTGCCCTGGACTGGAATCGAACCCGGGGCCTCAGTCCTTCGTCCACTGAGCCACACCGGCTGGGGCTTGTTGTGATTTTTAAAACCTGAAACAGTCAGGACCGACGTGGCTCAGTGATAGAGCGTCGGCCTGCGGACTGAAGGGTCAATTCTGGTCAAGGGCACGTACCTTGGTGGCGGGCACATCTCCAGTGGGGAGTGTGCAGGAGGCGGCTGATGGATGTCTCTCTCTCATCAATGTTTCTAGCTCTCTATCCCTCTCCCTTCCTCTCTGTAAAAAAAAAAAACAAAACAATAAAATGTATCTAAAAAATAAGTAAATAAAACCTGGAAATATGCACAGAAGCCCCAAGCACCCTGCCTGGTCCCAGCGGCCCCACAGTGACCGGCCCCTCGCCGCCTCGGGGTGCCGATCACGCTCTCGTTGATCAGGGGCTCCAGGGCAGCCTCATCACTGAGCACCCCTCCCCTCCCTGCCCCCCTCCTCCCCCCCTCCCCCCGGGCCCTCCTGCCTGCTTCTAGGCTGTTCTGACGCACACCAGGTGTGTCGGTGCTGGTCATTCTCTGCCCGGTTCATGTATTTACTTTTTTTATTTTTAATATATTTTGATTGTTTACAGAGAGGAAGGGAGAGAGATAGAGAATCAGAAACATCGGTGAGAGAGAGACATCGATCAGCCGCCTCCTGCACGTCCCCCACTGGGGATGTGCCCGCAACCAGGATACATGCCCTTGACCAGGAATGGAACCCGGGACCTTTCAGTCCGCAGGCCAATGCTCTATCCACTGAGCCACACCAGTTTCTGCAGAGTGTATTTACTTTTAACACATTTTTAAAAAAATATATTTTATTGATTTTTTTTTTTACAGAGAGGAAGGGAGAGGGATAGAGAGTTAGAAACATTGATGAGAGAGAGAGACATCAATTAGCCGCCTCCTGCACGCCTCCTACTGGGGATGTGCCCGCCACCGAGGTCCATGCCCTTGACCGGAATCGAACCCGGGACCCCTCAGTCCGCAGGCCGACGCTCCATCCACTGAGCCACACTGGTTTCTGCAGAGTGTATTTACTTTTAACACATTTTTTTTTTATTGATGTCAGAGAGAAAGGGAGAGGGGGCGGGAGAGAGAAGCATCCACGAGGAGAGAGTCATGGATCCACTGCCTCCAGCACGCCCCCCACTGGGGATCCAGCCCGCAACCTGGCAGGTGCCCCGACGGGGAATCGAACCCTGACCTTCTGGTTCCTGGGCCGATGCTCCACCCCTGAACCACACGGGCCAGCTCTCTGCCGGTGACTTACACCGGCCCGTGGCAGCGGTCCTGTCCCGCCTCCTCGCTGGGTGCAGCCGGGAGCGGCGTGCCAGTCCCAGGCGGCGGGGAAAGGGCCCACCCTCGGCTTAGACCCTACTCGGTGCCACGCCCACGCGGCGGCCAGCCTCTGACGCGGGAGACGGAGCCGCTGCGCTGCTGGGAGCCGGAGGCCTCGCCCGTCCGTCCTCTCGGCCCCCGGTGCCCACGCCGCCTGCGCCCTGCCCAGGAGGAGGCCCCTGCCCCGCAGACACGGCTCCCGCACCCGCGCTCCCGGGCGGTGGCCGAGGGGAGGCCGCCGTGGCCCTGGCCGTCCGGGCCCGCGTGCCGGCCGCTCCGCCCCCTCTGGCTCGCCGCCCGTGGGCACCACGGCCGCCTCGCCGGGTCCTGGACTCGCAGGCTCCCCTGTGCCCAGCCCAGGCGGACCCTCCGCTCCCTCGCACTGTGGACAGGCCCCCAGGGGGTGCGGGGAGGTGGGGTTGGAGGTGGGGGAGGTGGGAAAGGGCCCACCCACTTGCTCTCTGTCCACCACCAAGAGCTGCCTCGGGGCCCTGGCCAGTGTGCCCGGTGGTTAGAGCGCCGGCCCTCACACCAGAGGGTCTCAGGTTCTCTTCCGGGTCAAGGTCACGGACATGCGTCTCACCCAGCTCCCCGCCCGCCCCCCATCTCTGAAAAGGGGATCCATACCCCCAGGTGAGAGTGAACACAAACCCAGAGGTGCCTTCCTGGGGGCACAGCCCCTGCACCAGCCTGGCTCAGTGGAGAAGGGGCGTCTCCTGAGTTACGAGGCCCCGAACTGCGTGCGGGAGTCGGGGGGCAGCTGTCCCCAGTGCCCAGCCCCCCCACATCCGGAGAGAGGCTGGCTGTCTTCTGTCCGTCACCCCGTCCGCCTCGCGCCCTGGCAACCATCCCACGTGCAGGGAGCCCCCGCCCCAGGGCAGTGTGGCCAGGGGCAGTGTGTGTGTGTGTGTGGGGGGAGCTGAGCCAGCCTTCTGACCCCCTCACACCACAACACACTCTCCCCACCCTCCCCAACCAGGGCACCCGAGCCAGGAGGACACAGCACCCACTCTCCTGCCCGAAGGTCGTGCCAAGGCCACCCTCTCTCGGCCCAGAAGCCCCGCCCACCGTGCCCTATGGTCAGATCGCGCCCAGACCCCACCCTGGCCCTCCCGCCAGCCCACAGCCCCCACCCCGGGCCCCGGGGGGCCATCCCTGACCTTCCCCGGCCCCTGACCTCCCGGGTCCCCCTGCCCCTCCCCACCAGCAGGTGTTCGGGGACTCACACCTCGCCCCTCCCGTGCCAGGAGGGGGGACAGTCCCCAGAGGCCCCAGGACGCCCCCCTCCATCCAACTCCCCCCTCAGCGCTTCTGGGGAGCCACTCAGAGAGGGTGACGGGGTGCCTGGCCCCCACCCGCCCTCTGCCAGTCCCTGCACCTGCGGCCGCGCCTCCCTGCCCGGCTCCCTGCCCGGTTCAGCCCTGGGCGCCGCCGCTGGGCGTGGGCGCGAGCCCGGGGGTGCAGGTGGGGCCGAGCAGGTGTGAGCGAGCGGGGAGCAGAGGGGGGCGCAGGTGGGGCCGAGCAAGGCGGGAGGAGAAGGAGGAGGCGTGGGGCGAGGACAGACCAGGGGAGGCGCAAGGGGCGGGCCCCCAGGTGGGCAGAGGCGGGGCGGCGCGGGCAGGGGAGCCGGTTCACCCTCACCCTCACCACCCACCAGCCACCAGCCACCCCCGGCGGGCAGGGCGCCCCGGGGCGCGCCCCGGTTGGCAGGGGGCGGGGCGTCTGGCCGGGGTGGGGCGGAGCGCGCGCGCCCTCCCCCGGGGACCGGCCCGCGGCCGCCGCCCCCTCCCGGCCCCGCCCCCAGGCCCGGCGGGCGGGCGCGGGCACCACCGGCCCCGCGGCGAGGCTGGCACCAGAGGCCGCCGCCGCGCGCCCCGACCCGACGCCCGCCCGCCCGCCGAGCCCCTCCCCGGCCATGGCCGCGGCCGCCGGAGCCCCTCCCCGGGCCGAGGGGCAGCGCTGGGGCTGGGGCTGGGGCCGCCCGCCCGGCGCGCGGAGGGGCAGCGCGGGCCCCGCCAGGAGGGCGCCCTTCGCGCTGGAGCTGGCGGAGGAGCCGCGCCCGCCCGGCGGCGACCCGGGCCCGCGCCCGCCCGTCAGCCTCGACCCGCGCGTCTCCATCTACAGCGCGCGCCGCCCGCTGCTGGCGCGCACCCACGTCCAGGGCCGCGTCTACAACTTCCTCGAGCGCCCGACCGGCTGGAAGTGCTTCGTCTACCACTTCGCCGTGTGAGTGCGCGCGCCCCTCCCGCCCCCCTCCGCTCCCCTCCGCGCCCCGTGCGTCCTCCGTGCGCCCCCCGCTCCCCTCCCCGTGCGTCCTCCGCGCGCCCCCCGCTCCCCTCCCCGTGCGTCCTCCGCGCCCCCCGCTCCCCTCTCCTCCCCGCCCCCTGCGTCCTGCGCGCCCCCCGCTCTCCTCTCCTCCCCGTGCGTCCTCTGCCACCTGCAGTGGCTGCAGCGGCCCCCCTGCGCGCGCTGGGCGGGGAGGAGAGGGAGAGGGAGAAGGAGAGGGAGAGGGAGAGGGAGAGGGAGAGGGAGGAAGGCACCTGACTGAGGGTCAGGGACCTTGGGGCTGACCCGGAGGGCTGAGGGGCGCCCTGGCTGACCCCGGGAGCCCCCCACGGGCCCTGCCCAGGCCTGTGTGTGTGTGTGTGTATGGGGGGGTGGACAGGGGAGCCGGCTGGGGAGGGGGCCCAGCCTGGGAGGGCCTCCAGGTGCTGATCGTTCTGGAAGGAACGGGTGCCAGGGAGCGCGCCCTTGGGTGCCCGGGACAGGACGCCCCAGGGCTGGGCGGCTGGCGCCCGCGGCTCAGGAGCCCCCGGAACGGGCGGCAACCCTGCCCTCGTGTCTCAGACCCCGCAGACCCCACGTGCCCCCGGGGGAGGGGGTCCCCGGCCCCGCGGGCGGTGCCCTGCAGGCTGCAGGCCTGGTGGTGTCCCAGAGGCTCCGCGTTGTGGGGGGGCGGGGGGAGGGGGGTGTTCACTCCTGGTCCAGCTCAGCAGGACCAGGAAGCAGCCAGGCTGAGGGTGCGGGGTGGCCCAGGGTCCGGGTGGGAGAAAGTGGGCCTCCCAGCAGCCCCCACCCGCCAGGCCCTCACCCGTGCTCCATGGCCGGGGGCGTGCCCGCCAGGGGCAGGGCCGAACAGGCTGCCCACGGCCCAGGGACGGGGCACCAGGACGTCCAGGCCTCGGGCCTGCCCTCGTGCTGCCCGCCCGGAGCCTGCTCCCCCACTGCTGCCCGGCGGGTGCCCTCGGCCCGGTGCCCGCCCCCTTCTGTCCTCTGAGCCTCGCTCCTTCGTGCCCTCCGGCCCCGGGCTGCGGGGGGCGGCCTCCTCGGCTTCCCACGGTCCCTGCTCGGACCCCCACCACTCCGGGCCCGGGGCTGCCGACCAGCGGGGCGTCCAGGGCCCCCCTGTCTCCTCCCAGGGGGCCGAGGGGCAGCGGGGCCCGGCCCGGCCGCTGGAGCGTCGCACAGGCAGGCGAGGCACGTGGGGCCGGGCAGCCCGGCCTCTGCCCTGCAGTCTCAGGAGTGCGGGGGGGGGGGGG
>PVJN01029394.1:0-11928 GCA_004026805.1 Lasiurus borealis | reverse complement strand
CTCTCCTCACCCTCACCTGCTGGTCCCCCACTCCTGGAGGCCGAGGGTGAGGCTGGAGAGGAGGGGACCCTGCCCAGCCGCCCCCCCATCCCGCGGTGCCCGCTCCCAGCAGAGGCAGCGTGCGTGGGCAGAGGGCGCCAGGTCGCGCTGTGTGCGGCCCCGACCGGAGGTCCCCCCCCCGGGCGAGGGGCCCCCCCAGACGCCCCCCGGGGAGCTGGCCGGGCTCCTTCCCGCTGCCGAGGGAGGAAGAGGGCCCGCCCGCCGCCCAGAGGAAGTGGCGCTCGCACTGGTGTTTTCTTCCTGGTTCCGATTGTTCGGCTCTCGGAAGTTCGCTCAGCAGCCGCCACCGCCTGCGCCCGGCCTCCCAGGATCTGGCCGTCCCGGGGGGGAGAAGGGGGGCGGGGGAGCAGGGAGGGGTGCCCCGAGGTGGCTGTGTGACCGGGCCCCAGTCTCTGCTCCCGGAGCCGCTGGGAGAGCCGGGCGGCCGGGAGGAGGGTGGGCACGAGGGTCCCAGGACACGGACCCGGGCACGGCCCTCTCGCCTGGCCCGGTGCCACCCGCCCGGCCCTCCGCCCCTGCCCGCGGCCCAAGGACTTTCCGGCGGCGGCGGCTTCGATAGCGGCGGCACCTTCATGGTGTTAATCATTGACGCGCGGGAGCCAGTAACGGCCGTTTGCCGGCCGAGCCGCCGCCGTGCCCATGGAGGGAGGCCAGCCAACGGGCCTGCACCCCACCCGGCTCCGGTGCCCACCTGGCGGAGGCTCTGCCACTCTCAGGCCCCGCGGAGGGGGCCGTGGGCCGCGAGGGCGCGGAGAGAGGGGGGCTGTGGCCGGAGGACGGGCTGTCTTTCCCCACTGTCCCCCGAAACCGCTTCCTGCTCCCGGGCTGACCCCCATGGCCTCCTGACCACGGGGGACGGGGATGGAGAAACTGAGTCACGGGGGGCGGGCGCACCGGGGACCCCACAGCCGTGATGTGGCCGAGACCCAGCACTGACGCTCACACACCCCCGAAGGGGCTGCTCTGTGACCACGTGGGGAGCCCAGGGGGCCGAGGAGGGGGCGCCCTCACGCACGGATGTCGGGGGGGGCGGGTGGGCAGGCCTGTGCCCTCTCCGGCTGCAGAGTCCTCCCCCCCATGCATCGGCTCCCGGGCCTGTGGGCGCCCTGCTCCCAGGGTCAGGGTTCCAGGCTCAGCTCCCGTGAGATCTGCTCTGGAGACAGAAGGTCTTGTCTGGGTGGGCGCCTGGGTGTGGACAGACAGACAGACGGACAGGTGCAGAGGTGCTGGGCTGGGGCGGGTGGACAGGAGGAAGGAGGGAGGGACAGGGGGGCGGGCAGGTGGAGTGATGGCCAGGGGCACGGAGCATCGGACGGCTGCCCGCCTCCTCCGCCCCCACTGGCACACGGACCCCAGAGGGGGCTCTGGAGCCGGTGGCTCGGCTCTGGCCGGCCTGGGCCCCGGCGGGCTGGGGGCGTGGCCGTCGTCCCGTGGTCTGACCCGGCGCCTTTTCGGTGAGCCCTGGGCCAGCGAGCAAACACCCGAGTCTTAGAAACTGGAGCAGCGGTTCTCAACCTTCCTCAGGCTGCGGCCCTTTAAGACAACTCCTCACGTGGAGGTGACCCCCAACCATAAAGTTATTTCTGTGGCTACTTCATCGCTGTCATTCTGCTACTGTGATGAACTGTCATGTAAATATCTGATAGGCAGGATGTATTTTCATTGTTATACATGGAACATCATTAAAGCATAGAGATCAATAACAAAAACAATATGTAATCATATATTGTGAAATATTTATTTCTCATGACAAATGAATGAAATTTTGTCTTGAATCGTGGTGTCGCATGGGCAACAGTCTTCCTAGGACAATAGTAAACGACATGGCTACCCTTTGCTGCACCGAGGAGCGGTGTGCTGGTGCCTCAGACCATGGGAAATAGGTGTTTTCCGCTGGTCTTAGGCGACCCCTGGGAAAGGGTCATTCGACTCCCAAAGGGGTCTGGACCCACAGGTTGAGAACCGCTGAACTGGAGGGTCCTTTCCGAGGGCATGGCAGCCGCCGGCCGGGCCCGGATCCGTGGAGGGCGGTCCCTCTCCGTCCCCGAGGCCAGCGTCACCGCCCGGGTGCAGGGTCTCCGGCCCCGAGGGTGGACGGCCAGGGAGGCCGGTGCTGGGCCTCGGCCTCTGCGCGCCCCCAGACCCACAGCGCCCTCCTCCCTCTCACCCAGCGGCTCCCGAGCCGGGGCCTACCAGCAGAGGCCTCGGGGTCTCGAAGGGGCTGGAGCCGGGCATGGTGGGAGCTGGGAGAGGAGGTTCTGGTTGTCGGCGGCGGCAGGGGCCCAGCCCCTTGGGGACCCTCCTTACCGAGCGGCGGGCCTGCGCTCCCGGGCACGGGGTCCCTCCTACCCTCCCCACCCGCCCCCAGGTCCTGGGGGACAGGGTGAGCAGGAGGGGTGCGCTTGGGTCTCGTGGGGCGCGGAACCCCTGAGACTCAAACAGCTGGGGAGCCGGGCCCAGGGCAAGGGGCTGGGGGGACCGGCCACCACAGAGGCCGCGGTGGTGGACAGAGGGGTGGACAGCAGTGGGACAGAGGGCCCTTTCAGGCGCAGGAGCCGGACCCAGCCCAGCCGGGGGGTGGGGGGCAGGAGGTGGGCTCAGCGGGGTCCCTGCAGCCCAGCCTGGAGGCCAGGTTTCTTCCGAGGCGCCAACAGCCGCCCAGGTCTTAGGGGCGGCTCCCCGACCGGGTTATTTTATTTTATTTTATTTCATTTTTTTAAAATATATTTTTATTGACTTTTTTACAGAGAGGAAGGGAGAGGGATAGAAAGTTAGAAACATCAATGTGAGAGAGACATCGATCAGCCTCTTCCTGCATGCCCCCCACTGGGGCTGTGACCGCAACCAGGATACATGCCCTGGACCAGAATCGAACCTGGAACCTTCCAGTCCGCAGACCGACGCTCTATCCACTGAGCCAAACTGGTTTTGGCTATTTTATTTTATTTTATTTTATTTTATTTTATTTTATTTTATTTTATTTTATTTCTCAGTGGTACCTCAAGATATGAGTTTAATTTGTTCCGTCACCTTGAGGCGTGGGAAACTAGGAGACGCTCGAGTCGCGGTAAACGGGTGGGTCGTGTGCAGCCGGCCGATCCGCGTGATGACTCCTATCTCAAATGCAGCTCGTATTTCAAAGCAAAAACCGATCACTCAACGGCTCGTATCTCAAAAATCTCGTATGTTAGGGCACTCTTATCTCGAGGTGCCACTGTATTTTTATTTTTTCCCTATTGCCCTTCACACCCCCCAGTCCATGCCCTCACACATCTCCCCGCTCCCCACCCCCCTTCCCTGGACCAGGTTTGAGCCTCTAGAGCTGCTGGGTGGGGTGGCGAGCGGCTGTGCTGGGGTCAGAGGTGGGGGAGGGGGCTTTTGGAGGCCAGGGGGCCCCGGCGTGTGTGTGGAGGGAGTAGAGGACCTGACAGGTCGCCCGGCCCGGCTGTCCCCCAGCTGCTGGCCCCCCTGGGTCTCCGGGGAGGCCCAACCCTCCTTTGCTGGCCGGGGACACACCAGGACCTGAGGACCTTACAGCCCAGGATGGGGGCCGAGTCCTGCCCCCCCAGTCTCCCCGGGGCAGAGGCCGCTCAAGGTGCCTGCGAGCTGGAGCTGGGAGGAGGGAGGCCCCTCCAGGCACCTCCCGGGCAGCAGCAGCGGCGCTGGAATGTTCCGGCTGCCCTTGGCGGGGGAGGGGCGGGGGGGCCCGGGCTGGCTGCTCCCCGGGGCGGCCCCGCCTCCGGCCTCACTCTTATCGCGTCCTCCTGGCTGCCAGGCTCCGGCCGCCTCAAAGTCACGCTGCTGCCCGGGCGTCCGGCTCCTGCCTCCCCCCCGAAGGCCTGGGGGGCGGTCATCCGGGGACGCGCGCTCAGGGGGCTCCGAGAGGGGCGGAGCCGAGCCCCGAGCCCCACCTCTCGCTCCCCCAGACCCCACTTTCGGCGGGACCTTTCCTGTCTGTCTGCGTCTCGGCCCCGGTGCTGGGGGGACCCTGTCACGCGTCAGCAGACTTCGTCCGTCCATCCGTCTGTCCGTTCATCGGTCCGTCTGTCCATCCGTCCCTCTGTGATTGTCCCGCATCCCCCAGGGGCCTGGCCTGGGCCCTGTCCCAGCCACTGGTATAAACCAAACCCAGCACCCAGCACCCAGCACCCAGCAAGGCCCCCGAACCTCCTGGGTCAGCCGTTCTCAACCTGTGGGTGGTGACCCTTTTGGGGGTCGAATGACCCTTTCACAGGGGTCGCCTGAGACCAGCGGAAAACACCTATTTCCCATGGTCTTAGGGACCAACACGCTGCTCCTCGGTGTAGCAACGTGTAGCCATGTCGTTTACTGTTGTCCTAGGAAGACTGTGGCCCATGCTACACCACGATTCAAGACATTTCATTGATTTGTCATTAGAAATAAATATTTCACAACATATAATTACATGTTGTTTTTGTGATGAATCCCTATGCTTTAATGATGTTCCATGTGTAACAACGAAAATACATCCTGCCTATCAGGTATTTACATGACAGTTCATGACAGTAGCAAGATGACAGCGATGAAGTAGCCACGGAAATGATTGTGTAGTTGAGGGTCACCACCGCATGAGGAGCCGTCTTAAAGGGTCGTGGCCTGAGGAAGGTTGAGAACCGCTGGGCAGGAGGAAGGGGCAGGGGGCAAGAGGAAAGGGACAGAGGGGAGAGGCAGAGGGGAGAGGCAGGGGGAGAGGCAGGGGGAGAGGCAGGGGGAGGGGCAGAGGGAGAGGCAGGAGGAAGGGGCAGGGGTGGGGCAGCTGGCTCCTCGGGGAGGCGGCCTGTGGGCGGCGGGGCCATGGCCTCGGGCCCTCTCTGCATGGGCTCCCGATGGACCGATGGACCCGGCAGGCGGGTGAGACGGGCAGGCACCTTGCGAGGCCGCCGCCCGGGGCTCAGTGTGTGGGTGGGGACGGCGTGCCCCGAGCCTGGGCAGCCGGGCGGGAATTGGGGGGAGGGGGGGAGGGGACGGCCGGACGGCTCCCCACGTGCCTCCGGGAGCCGGGCAGGGCACGGGGCCTCGCCGGGCGGCTCTGGCTTCGGACGGTCCCGGTGCCCCCGCCCGGCTGTAATTTGACCAGTTTCCCGGGGAGCGGAGAGCACGGTGCCACCTGCCCGGGGTGGGGGGGGCGGGTGTGCCCCAGGCCGGGCAGCGGCCTCCTGCTGCTGAGGCTGGGGCCCCGTCGGGCCTGGCTGCCCGGCCTGGCGCGGGGACGCGGGGGCCTCGGTCAGAGCAGGGACAGGGAGCGGGGGGGGAGGGGATGCCACGCACCCTGGGCCCACGTCCCCCCCTCCAGGCCCTGCAGGTCCTCCCGGGGCCAGGGGTGGGGCTGGGCCGTCTGGCCGGGCGCCCGGGGGGAGGAGGGTGCCCCGCCCCTGGTTGCAGGCCCTGGTCCTCGCCCTCCTGCCGCCCCTGGGGTGCGGCCCGGGACCTGATGGCATTTCCCTGTCGCCCGGGACCCCTGTCACCCGCACCTGCCCCGCCACCCCCACCCCTCTGTCTGCGGGGACCGGCGGCTCGCTGCTGGGCGGCTCCAGGAGCTTCTGGTTCCTTCCGGACGGGACCCGCTCCGGCCGCCCCTCCTCCCACCCCCCCTGTCCCCCTCCCCCCTTTCCTCTCCCCCCCTCCCGGCGCCCCCTCCCGCGGGGACCCTCTGCTGCAGGGAGGGATGGGGGGGCTCACGCTTCTCCCTTTTCCCCGAGAATTTGTGTCCTTTGGTCTTTTTATTTGTTTGTTTGTTTGTTTGTTTCTTCATTCGTTCGTTCATTCATTCATTCATTTTTCCCTATCGCCCTCCCCACCCCGCATCGTTTGGGGCAGCGGTTCTCAATCTTCCTAAGGCCCTGACCCCACAATACGGTTCCCCATGTGGCGGTGACCCCAAAACCAAGAAACAATGTTGGAGGCCACTGCAACATGTCATTTGGCTGCAGTTACGGTTCGGAACGTAAACACCTGACAGGCAGGATGTGTTTTTTTCCGATGGTCTTAGGCGACCCCGGTGTTTTAGTTGTTCAACCCCCGCCGGGGTCGCGACCCACAGGCTGAGAACCGCTGGTTTGGGGTTTCCGTTCAGGGCCAGGCAGCTTGGGGTTCCCTTGGGGTGGGGCCTGAGCGCGGGGCTCCCCGACTTCCCGCCGCTCCACGTGCCAGAGGGGCTGTCCCGGCCCCGCCCCTCACACGCCCCGCCCACCCGATGCCACGCCCTGTCACACACCACGCCCCCTGATGCCCCGCCCCCTCCGGTGCCCGTCCCTGTCCCCACCCACCCCACCCACCCCACCCGTCCCCCGCCAGGGTCCCCCCTCTCTCTGCCGGGACTCTGGGCCAGGACCCACCGCAGGGACCCCCACAGCGAGCGGCCGGAGGGCCTTCTCCCCGGAGATCAGAGTCGGTCCCGGCCTTGGGGCCGCGGGGAGTCCATGGGCCGCCGTACCTCTGTCCGCGGGGCCTCTGTGGCCTCTGGGTGACCCGGAGCCGTGGCCACCGCCGCCATGGAGCGGGGGGCTTGGTTGGAGCGCTGGCTGGGATCCCTGGTGCCCGCCCGGGGGCTGTGGTCCCTGGTGCCCGCCCGGGGGCTGGGGTCCCTGGTGCCCGCCGGGGGCTGGGACCCTGGGTGCCCCCCCAGGGGCGGCTGTGGTCCTGGGGCTGCGGGTCAGCACCACCCAGGGGCCGCCCTTCCCCTCCCCCAACTCCGCCCCGGAGGGAGTCCCGCCCGCTGCCCGCGCCCTGCCCGCCTGGACCGGTCACCCGGGCACCTGCCCCGCCAGGGCCCAGCCCCTCCCTCCGCCTGGTGTGTGCCCACCACGTCCATCAGCCGGGGGCACCAAGGGAGGAGGCACAGAGCCTCAGCCCCAGGGGCCACGGGCGCCGGGCAGAGCCACGCTGTGGTCCCCACGGCCCCAGGCAGCGCCCGGAGGCGCCCAGCACAGGCCCGGGGAGGTCCCCTCTCTCCCCCGTCCTCGCTGCCCTCCCCCTCACCCTCCCCCTCCCTCCTTCTCCTCCTCCTCCCCCCCAACGGGCGGGCAGCCAGCTGCACCTTGTGAGCACAGTGCTGACGCGAACACCTCGCCCAGATACCGAGGACACCGTGGCCTGCCCGCTGCCCGGCTGCCCGCTGCCTGTCCGCCTGGTGTGTGTGGCGCAGGGGCCGGGCGGTGAAAAATAACACCCAGGAACCAGGAGGTCAGGGTGCCAGCCCCGCGGGGGCACAGGCCCGGGTGGCGGCTCCCTCCCCAGCGTGGGGCGGGCAGGGGGCAGCCGATCCCTGATTCTCTCTCAGCATGGGTGTTTCTCTCTCCCTCACTCTCCCTTCCTCTCTGAGATCAATAAAAATATGTGTTTTAAGAATGAAAGATCAGCCAGAACTGGTGTGGCTCAGTGGATAGAGTGTCGGCCTGCGGACTGAGGGGTCCTGGGTTCGATTCCGGTCAAGGGCATGACCCTTGGTTATGGGCACATCTCCGGGGGAGGGTGTGTGTGTGTGCAGGAGGCGGCTGATCGATGTCTCTTGCTCTCTATCCCTCCCTCTTCCTCTCTGTGAAAAATCAATAAAATATTTAAAAAAGAAAGAAAGAAAAAGGAGACGGAAGGACAGCCTGAGGGATCCAGGCGCGCCCGTGGTGGGAGCGGTCTAGGCATGAGCTCACGGCCCGCGCGCGCTCGCGGTTAGACACGGGTGTGAGTCTGGCCGGCGAGGAGCAGATAAGGCCGTGCCGGGGACACGGGCCGCGCGCCGGGCGCCGGGCGCCGGGCGCCTCGAAAGGTCAAGGTCAGCGGTCCGGGCGCAGGGGCCGGGGGCACGTGAGGAGCCGGTTCTGTTCCCGCCGCCACCACCGTCCCCGGGAAGGCGTGCCGGCGGGCGGGGGCCAGTGCCAGGCCAGTGAGGGTGAGTGTCGGCCACCCACGTCCGTGTCCCGAGGAGCGCCCTGGTCGCGGGGCCGAGAGCTGGCAGCCGCCCCGCTGGGCCCCGGGGGCGCCTGAGGCCCGCCCAGGCCGGCGCTGGCCTGCGGGAGGCGGGGCCGCTGGGGACGCGGGCACCGGGCGCTGGCACGGAGGAGAAGTGGCCGCCGCTCCCGCTTCCTGTCGCACTGCGGTGGGCGGGCCGCGCCCAGGGGAAGCGCCTCTGCGGTCGCTCGCTGCTCCCGGCCCCCGTCCCGCCGCCGCGGGGACCTGCGGGCAGAGGGCGTCGTTCTGCGGCGAATCTCCGCCATGCTGAGCGGGGGGGACCTTTCCGACATTCCACCGACGGCAGTCACATGACCTCCCCCCTCACCACCCCCTTCCCCCACCGGGCAGTGCCTGCTGTCTGTGCCGTCCCGGGCAGTGTGCGCATGTGTGTGCATGCCTTATGCATGCATGTGTGTGACTGCACACATGTGACGTATATGCACACGAGCGCACACGTGTGATAGCATGTGCGTGTACATGCCCATGTGTCAGTGGCTCTCAACCTTCCTCAGGCCGCGACCCTTGCATACAGTTCCTCATGTGGTGGTGACCCCCAACCATTAAATGTTGTTGCTGTGATGCATCGTGATGTAAACATCTGCATTTTCAGATGGTTGAGAACTGCTGTTTTAAAAGAAAGATGTGAGAGCAATGATAGAGCTTTATTTTATTTTTATTTTTTTTTAGTAGACATATTTTTATTGATTTTTTACAGAGAGGAAGGGAGACGGATAGAGAGTCAGAAACATGGATGAGAGAGAGACATCGATCAGCCGCCTTCTGCACACCCCCCACTGGGGATGTGCCCGCCACCAAAGTACATGCCCCCGACCGGAATCGAACCCAGGACCTTTCAGTTCGCAGGCCGACGCTCTCTCCACTGGTTTCGGCTCATGTGTGTTTTTGGTGTGTGTGTGTGTGTGTGAGACAGCGCCTGGTGTCGTCATGGAGAGAGGCGTGTCCCCCCGCCACTGGCCGCCCTGCTTGTGCCTCAGCCTCCCCATCAGCGGGGACGACGTGGGTCCTGGCCGGGCGCTGGCCGGCTCCCGGGCGGCTGGGAACAGCGCGCTCCGTGGCGAGCGGGGTGGTCTGTGGGCACCTGCACGTGTGACCCGGGGGCGGGGGAATGAGAGGACGGCGCCCCGTCCCGTCTCCCCCTGTGATGCCTGAGGACGTCGCCCCGTCTGCTGCCCCCACCCCCTCACACACACAGGGGTCTCCGCGGCCGCCTGGCTCCCACCGCCTCCGTGGGCCCGGTTCCCGCCCACGAGACCCCGCACCTAACCCGGTGCCGCGACCCCGGGGATGCCTGTTTGCGAACCCGCACCGTTTCCCGGCGTCGCCCACGGGCGTCTGCGCCTGGGCGCCTCCTCTTACACGTCCCACCTTCCCGCCTCCCTGGCCGGACCCTCGTTCTCTCCTCTCTCTAAAGCCGGTGCCGTCCCGGAGCGGGTGCCCCTGCCCTCCCAGCCCGTCCCCGTCTCTGCTCCCGACCCGTGGCCTGGCCCCGACCCGGCTCCCTTCCCTGCTGAGGGCCAGGCCGGAGGCAGGCTGCGCCTGTGGGGAGCTGAGCGGCCGGGGGTGGGGGGCGGTCTGTGGCCGGGCAGGGGGTGCAGGCAGGTCCCGGGGGTGCGCTGCTGCAGGCTGTGTCTGTCCGGGCGGCGGCAGGAAGTGGCAGCGGGGGCGTGCAGCGGGGTCCTCGCCGGTTCCCTTCCCTCGGCTGCACTTCCTCCTCGGCTGCGGCTCCCTGGCCCTGGGCCAGGCGGAGGCTGAGGTGGAGGAAGCCCGGCTCTCGGCTCTCGGGGGCGGCCGGCCGGCAGCTCCGTCAGGGAAGTGCCCGCCGCGGTGACGTGGGGGGGCTGGGATGGACCCGCCGCTGACGTCCCTGCTGCTGGGGTGCGTCCGGCCTCCGGCCCCGGCTTCCGGGGGTTCGGGGCGCCTGGCTTCTGCTGGAGACGGCGGGGGGCACTGCTGACGTCCGCTGGGGTCTCCGGGCCCCGGCCAGAGCCGGTGTCCGCTGGTTCCGGGGGCGTGGTCCTCAGAGGTGCCCCTCCCCCGCCTGCAAGGTCTCCGCCTGCAAGGTCTCTGCCTGGCCTTCCCCGGCCTCCTCGCTGCCCGCCCCCAGGTCCTCGTCCTGCTCTCGGCTCCCGGCCTCCAGCTGCCGACCCTGCCCCAGGGCCTTTGCACGGCAGTGTCCTCTGCCGGGAGTAGCCACCCTCAGCCCGAGCTCCTGTTATCGTCTAGAGCAGCGATAACCTTCCTAGGGCCGCGCCCCTTTAAGACGGCTCCTCACGGGGTGGTGACCCCCAACCATAAAATTACTTCCGTTGCTGCTTCATCACTGTCATCTTGCTGCTGTCATGAACTGTCATGTCAATATCTGATAGGCAGGATGTATTTTCGTTGTTACACATGGAACATAGTTAAAGCATAGGGATGAATCACAAAAACAATATGTCATTATATATTGTGAAATATTTATTTCTCATGACAAATAAATGAAATTGTGTCTTGAATCGTGGTGTAGCATGGGTAACAGTCTTCCTAGGACAACAGTAAACGACATGGCTACCCTTTGCTACACTGAGGAGCGGTGTGCTGGTGCCTAAGACCATGGGAAATAGGTGTTTTTTGTTGGTCTTAGGCGACCCCTGTGAAAGGGTCGTTTGACCCCCAAAGAGGTCGAGACCCACAGGTTGAGAACCGCTGCTCTAGAGTATCCCCCCAGCCTGTCACTCACTGTGACTGACAATCCCTCGCCCTGTCACTCACTATGACTGACAGCCCCCACCCTGTCACTCACTGAGACTGAGAGCACCCACGCCCTGTCACTCACTGTGACTGACAACCCCCTGCCCTGCCACTCACTGTGACTGACAGCCCCTCCCTGTCACTCACTGTGACTGACGACAGCCCCCGCCCTGTCACTCACTATGACTGACAGCCCCTCCCTGTCACTCACTGCGACGGCTCCCAGCAGCGGTCAGGGTCTGTGCATAGGTTTTCTGGTTTATTATCTCCCCCCACAATGTCTGCCTTGTCCCGGAGCCCAGCGCGGTGCCAGGCGCTTAGTGGGTGCTTCCCCGCCGGCGTGGGCATGAGGGGCAGACCCCACGGCCTGGCGGGCAGGGCCTGGCGGGGGCATCTTGTCCTGAGTGCCGGGCGCCCCTGGAGGCTGCAGGGGGTGCTGAGGGGCACGGCGGACCCGTCTCTGAGCCTCCAGGGCCAGCGTGGCTGGTGGGTGGGGCCTGGCTTCCCCGGGTCCTGGTCCCTCGTGGCCGGATTCTCCCTCGGGCGGGCGCCGGGGGTGGGGGTGACCGCCCCTGAGGTGGGAGCCACGCTGCCCTCCGGGGGGACGAGGATGCTGAGCCCGAAATAAACCCGCTCACGCTTCCGGCGCAATCCCGGCCGCATGCACCGCTTCCTCCTCAGCCGCAGCGGCTGCTCCCGCCGGGGAGGCCGGGCCGGATGGGGGGCCGAGGGGTCCGGCCTGGAGTGTGCCCGCCCCCGGGCCCGGGCCTCGCACAGACACACACACACACACACACACACACACTCACACACACAAACACACACACGCGTGTGGGGCCCGTGTGTTCTCGGGCGAAGGGCACGGGGAGAGCGGGAGCCGCCGGGAGGAAGTGCCGGCCGGGCCGTGTCTCAGCCGGACGGGAGGAAGCAGGCGCTTCCTGGACGCGCTGACCCCTCACCCGTGCGGCTCGGCGGCAGCACCGTCTTGGCCCTGGGTGACCCGGGAAGCCAGACACCTGTCCTCGGACCCTCACTCTGCACGGACGCCCGGGCCCCAGTGCTGAGTGCTGGCCGGCCCGGCCCACCCCTCCCCCCGCGGGGCCAGCCACAGCCACAGCCCCGGACACACAGCCCCCGACACACAGCCCC
>PVJN01029393.1:0-26107 GCA_004026805.1 Lasiurus borealis | reverse complement strand
GTTACTATGCATTTAATTATTACATGGTTTTTAATTTAGCACTGTTTCAAAGTTCACACAAGGCTTTGTTTTTAGTCTTCCTTAGGATCTTTAAGACATTAATTTTTTAAAAGGCTTTCCCATATTATTTTTCTGCAATATGGCTATATCATGTTATTTTCCTATGGTAAAATACATTCAAAATATTTCACTCTTTAGGATTGCTTATAAAATTTCACAAAATCAAAGTGGCTGATGTAAAATTACTTGAAAGACTGGTTATTGTAGTCATTTAATATCGGTGATGTAATTTTTGGGGGTATATGATTACCTAACAATTACTTTTGCTTGTGCTCTTTTATAATATTTATTAATGAGCTAAACAAGATTCTACTTTAACCTTTATAAATTCTTGGTAGCTTTTTGTCTATGTTTATAGAAAAATGCAGTCAGTCTTTTGTAAATAGAAAGTTATTATTAATACTAAAAATTTTAATAACAAAAAGTAAACTTAAGACTATCAGACAACAAATGTCTAAGGAAGCTAAAACCATAACATGAAGTATCTGTGCAGCTGTTAACATAGTAGAGCACATCACTTCAGGGAATGGAAATTTAGACAGATGACCTAAGTTTATTAATTCTCTAGACTTAAACGATTTTCATGCCTACCAAAAAAAAAAAAAGAAAAAGAAAAAAGAATTTTATTTCTTAAGCTTTCACTTGATAGAACGAACCATTAGCTGCCTGGCTTCCTGTACTCTACAATGGAGCCTTGTTATAATATCCAAGGGATCTGAGCCAGTGGATCACCTTATTGGTGAAACCTCCTAAGAATGAAGTGCTTTCAGTAACTATAAACTCTTGGACTAGGTCCAAAACAGCCCATCTTATACCAAATTCCACTCTATAATGAACAAGCTTCAATGTATTAGAAGAAGAAAAAGCTGTATGAAACTTACTATTTCCAGAAATTAACCTTTGAAAATCTAAGGGTAAATACTGATTAAAAGGAATATTTATTAAATATTCATATAGATCTTATTATTCTTCATAATAGATTTGTATTTTTAAAATCTTGGTTTTTTTCTAAGCAGTTCCTATGATTTTGATGCTCATGCTTTTCCCCAAAATTTCATCATTTTACATTAAATTATTTTACATCAATATTTAAAAAGCTCAATATTAAAATGTTTCATTTGACCTCTTGCTAATATAAAGTATGGGATTATATTAATTGGAGTATCATGGATGCAAATTAAGTTAGATGCCATCATTTATATATGATTCATAGTAGTTGAAAAGATTTAAGTTGAAAAGATAATACTGATAGTTATTATTTTGTATCAAGCATTACCTAGGTATATTTTCTCTTTTATTTTCAATCTGCCTTGTATTCATACTTTAATATTAACCATTCTTTCAAACATTGATCTCTCTTACGTGTTGTAAAAGGACCCAAGTAACCTACCTTGCCAGTCAGGACTTTATTGTATTATTTGTGGAACTGAACTATTACCTAAAGCAGAAGGAGGTAGGAAATATAAAAAATTACTTTGTGTCATCCTTAGTATAGGTTCACCTAAGTTGCAATAAAGTAAATTGGTATATTAATATTTTCATATTTTAGTCTTTAAAGTTGATTGTTAATATACATGGACTTTATTATCATTATTAGACTTGGAAATGTTCCAAGTCCACCTGCTGACTTACTGTGGGCAAGTTATGTAACTTTTTGGAATTTCTATTTATTCATTTAAAATGGATATAAATAACTTCATAAGAAATAAATCAAACAGTATGAATACCAATGCAGTAGAGTACATTAAAGCTTTTTTAAACATCAGGCAAAGAGAAAGATAACAGAATTGGGGGTCAAAGGAATGCATGTGAGCTTTGGCTCTACTACTTACAGAGTGGCCTTGGTCATAGTATTTTATCTTATTGAGCTTTAGCTTTATTTTCTAGTGGGGAAAAGGTGAGTACTACCTACCTAAGAAAATCATTGTGAGGATTAAATGAGATGATATACAATATGTGAAAGTGCTCTATAAATTCTGAAGCACTGTCCAAATGTTAGTTGTTAGGGAACTAAAACAATAATCTATAGTAATTGTTATCTCAGCATTGCACCTTCAAATTTGGCTGAAAAACACTTAGAGCTTTGGAGAAAAAGTTCTATGTAGTTATACTGTTACTAGCAAGACTTAAGTATTGCGAATACTTATTTTCTGTTTGTGTGTTTTTTTTACATTTCATTTTTGTATCTTAAAATATATATACATTGGAAAAAAACACACAACAGCAGCACAAAGTTTCCTAAGGAGCACTGAAGTCCATTGAGAACATTCTATGTAAAATCCATAGGGCAGATCAGGAATTATTTTGGGGGGCCGAAGGGGAGTGTCTAGTATTGTTCTTATACTCCCAACACTATATTAACTGACTATGACTAAATACATTGAATAGAGCATTCTATACATGTATTTACTTTGTCATGACTTTGTCATATGATACTTGTAAATACCTTTTTCATTTAACCAGTTTCTAGACTCTAGTGATCTTTCTTTTTCCAAAAGGAAAGGAGACACAGAAAGAGAAACATAGATAGATGTGAGATGTTTCTTCTTATATGTGCCTTGACTAAGGGTGGAACCTGCAACCTTTTGGTGTTTGGGTTGATTTTGCCACACAGCCAGGGCAATTTTCTTTAAGTTTTTACAGAAAAAGAAATACTAGAATTGTAAAATATATTCTTGAGGAAATACAGAATATGCTGTTTTTTCCTGGTGTTCCCATCTTCTGATCTTTTAGCCTCTCTACTCTGGATTCTTTATTTATAAAGGAAGTAAAGCATAGCAAGAACATAGCAGATACATCTGTGGTGCTTTAGAGTGTGCCATGTAGCATTATAGACCTTTCAAAGTCAACAATACAGGTGGCAGGCGAGAATTCTACCACTGAACCACCATATACATATAATACCTTAATAAAAAAGGGAAAAAAAACAGATGGTATTCTTATTTTATAAATGAGGGAAAGGGAACATTATAATGAGAGCTCAGTCATGGTCATGGAACTCTTTCCACCATTATGATATATTTTTGTACTTTTATATTCATTTTAATTTAACTTTGTTTGTTAGAATCTCTTTATTGAAAGGCATAGTCTTGGAATTCTGAAAGCAAACCTCATTGTCTTTTTTTTCCCCCCAAAGGTGTGTTTTCCAGAATCGTAGTATCTAGATATATATAAAAGCCTAAGTGACAGTTACAACCAAACGATCAGAATGACCTGTTGACCCCTCACTATGAACATGCACTGACCACCAGGGGGCAGATGCTCACTCAGTGCAGGAGCTTCCCCCTGGTGGTCAGTCTGCTCCCTCAGGGGAACACCACTCAGCCAGAATCTGGGCTCACGGCTGGTGAGTGCAGCAGCGGTGGAAGGAGCCTCTCCAGACTCCACGGCAGCGCTACTGAGCAGTGGCAGCAGGCGCAATGGGCTGCAATAAGTGTGAGTGGTGTGGCAGTTGGGCTCCTCCCTGGCTGCCTGCCGCTTGGTACACTGCTACATTCCTCAAGGGGGTCTCAGATTTCAGGAAGGTGCAGGCCAGGCTGAGCCCTCCCCCCCTCCCGCCCCCTGCCCCCATGCACTAATTTGTATACCAAGCCTCTAGTTTTTATGTTAAACAAAAATATATTAACATTTATTGAGGAATATAAACTCAAATAGTCCTAGAGCATAGTATAATGCTTCACACATAGTAGGTGCTTAGTAAATTTTTAAAAAATATTTTACTGATTTTTTATAGAGAGGAAGAGAGTTAGAAACATCAATGAGAGAGAAACATCCATCAGCTGCCTCTGCACACCCCCTACTGGGGATGTGCCTGCAACCAAGGTACATGCCCTTGACCGAAATAGAACCTGGGACCCTTCAGTCTGCAGACTGACGCTCTATCCACTGAGCCAAACTGGTTATTTAGGGTGATAATAAATATTTCTTTATAAGAAGTATTTTAGTATTTTAGAGTAGGCCAGAATTTTAGAAATCATCTACCTCTCATATTAAACATGAGGTAAATTATTTCCGGAGAGATTTAGTATTCAGATCAAGGTCATTGATGGCAACATGCCACACTTTGTTTTTAATGTAATTTAGTTCATATTAAATTGATTGCTTAAGGCATTCTTAGAGAAAAGTACACTTTTAGATAACCAAGAAATTAACACATTAAGATACTAATTAAAAAGCCAACTCAATTATATTCTTTGTACTGTAACTGCATCCAACTATAGAGTTTTATTATGACAAGTGGTATCTGTTGGTGATGATAGGTTTTAATGACAATATATTTACTTGTTTTATTGCTTCCACTATGTGTAATAATTTTCCATTGAGTTATCTTCTGATTGATGAACATACATACACAAATTAATTTTAATAAATTACAGCAAATAGCAATATATTTCTAGAAAATTAACATAATTGATAGTGTGATATACTTTCCTTAAATCTCTTTCACCTTATTTCTTCTAGGAGTTTTTAAAAAAGTTTTTTCCAAGAATGCTGTGCTGATAAAAATCCAAAGAATCTTCCTAAATGTTAAATTAAGTTGCAGAGAACCCCTTTGCCATTGCTTAATTGAGTCTGAGTACAGTTCAAAAGAAGAAAATTCATTTTATGTAACCGGGGACAGTGCTGCCCTTAACCATTTAAAAACCACATTAGTGGCTTTTCAGACTTCAGTAAAGAATGGAGGTAAACTTATTTAATAGCTATATTGGTTTCTTGTCACTTTCTAAATCCCTTAAATGTAAATAAGGGACCTTTTTATAATCATGTGAATTCTCAAATGAAAAGCAATTTTAAAATTGCTCTTTAAAATATGTTCCACTGATTTAAAAATTGTCAAGGAAGGAAAATAAAACAATCGTAAATTTTATTCAAAACAAATGTGTAAATAAGAAAAGTTACATCAGTACAGATGAGGCATTGATCTATCTGTGTCTGATACTCCAAAAAAGAAAAAAACAAAACCACGTTACAAGGCACACGAATCCATGTCCAGTGCATGCTTTGACAGGTTTGACTTGGGTAAAGGATGGGCAGTTACTCATGGGAGCAACTAGGCTCCCCCAGCTATTCCTAAAAACAATGGGATAGATACTTAGACAAACAACCCGTAAACACAAGTGTTTTTACCTTTGCATAAATATGTCTCAAGCTGCCTACTGCCCTTGTACAATTTCCCAGCTACTTTCAAGTCTGCTCATCATGTTCCTTTTTATTCTGCCAATACCTGTTTCTAATGTTAGGTAGAAAGGACTAGGCCAAACACTACTGTTCTTTATCCCAGCCCTACACTCATCTAGAAATAAGTTCATCTACTCTTCCTAGAAGCAGTAGGACAAGGTGAAGCATATTCTGTTCCAACATGCTGACTTCAGATAACCCAGACACCTATTTTATACATTTTCAACATCAGTGGATTCAAACCCTTTTCTTCCCATTTAAAATTCGAGGGCAACCAAGCTCTATAATAGTATACATTCATTCAATAGTAAGTATAAAAGACCATTAAAAATAAAACATGGGGTTTCTTTTTGTTGCAACCTCCTTAAAGGTGGGCCATTCAGGACAAGTCTGAATGTTTACTTTGGTTACAAGTGTCTGCAGAAACATATGGTCAGATCATATGTTTCTAATAATGTTCGCGTCAGTACTTTGCAGCTTTGACCAATTTCAATATTTTCTCTGGAATCGGGAATTCTTTCTTGTGGGAATGTACTCATTTATCAAAAAATGAATATGTGGTTGTTAAAATTTCTTGGCTTAGCGCAGTGTGGGAGATTGTAAGATAGTTTTGAGAATTACAACTTTGCATAGGTTCATAGTCATCTTTTACACAAATTCTTCCCATTTCAACTGCATACACTTAAGCTTGAAGTGAAAAGCTATGTTGTTAATTTTTTTTCTGTGCTGCATCATCCAACATCTCATTCTAAATTTCCAGTCCTTTTTTAGTGACTTCCAAGCACAAATAAAATTCAATCACAAGAGAGGTACTCTCGGTCTCGTCTCTTCTGCCATAACTGTACACCTTTGTTTTGTAGTACCATTCCTACAGAAGGTAGCAAATGTTCATTCAACACCTGGAACTCTCATTTCCTCCATGAAAACTTGGAGTTTTACTCACTTTATACCAAAGACAGGCCAGCACAGAAGATTATCCTTGCATATTTGAGATTCGTTGGGTGGATTGTTCAACTAAGAATATGGAGAAACTTTTTGTCCTGAAACCAGATATATATTAGTGATATCTATTGTTATTATGAATGTACTGTAAAAGGAATGCTTCTACTGCATTACCATGTGAAAGCTTGAGCCAAATTACTTTACTATTTTAATTGAGAGAAATTATATTCTCATAGACTTATATGATAAATTTCTGTTTTAAACTTACTGGTGTTAAATTTATGAAAAGTCCCATTTCACAATTAATGTAGAACAATTTTATGATTGTAGAATATGGAGATTTATAGGGTTCTCAATTATACATAGTTTTTTTTTTTAAACAAAGAATTACATTTTTCTCTTGAAAACAATTTTGATTCTGAGGAAGGCACCAAGCCAAAGGGACTGAAGCATGAGGTTTGGATTTGGACATTTTAAATCCCAGCCTACTGCTTTCTGACTTTAATTTATACTCCCTGAAACTGTTTTCTCACCCATAAAATGAGGACAATAATAATTACCTCATAGCATTGCTGTGAAAATAAAATAATGAATTTATATAATAGGCATTAATAAATGTAAGCTATTACTCTTTTTTAAACTTGTTTTCTGTACTCTTCTATGTTAGACTAAAGATTGTAAAAGTTAAATATGTTAAAGTAATAGTTTTCAAAAATATTACCCAATCTTAACATCCTCTCCACTTTCTGTTAGACCTTTATAAGTGAAATTGAGATGTTGAATCTGGTAGTTGAGGGTTTATGAAAGGCCTTTTTTAATTTTTTGTAGGCATGGAGACAGGTTTATCTTTAAATGCCATCTGGAATACGAAAGAATGTTCTTTAACCAGCTACTTACAGTGTAGAAATTGTATCAACCAGTCTCTACTCCCATGTCCTTTAATTGGTGCTGAGATAAGTGACCCTAGAAATATTGCTGAATCAAGGGTAAGTTTATGTATGTTTGTTTTTGAAACTTAATGTGAAGCTTGCTTATGCATAACTATATTTGTTATGATGAAGATATATGAAGTATTGCTATACTACACATAAATATATTAATAAGGCTTATTCTCTCTTTTAATAAAAAATATAAAGTATGATATACTATTAAAATGAACTATTCCAAGATGTAGTGCGTTAGTAAATTGGGCATTAAAGCCAAAGTAAAAAACCACTTGGGGTGGCTGCATAACAAAATTAGATACATTAAGTTTCCACATTACGTGAAATTACACTTTAAAAACTTGCACTGTTATTTGTCTTACCTCTGAGTGTGTTTTTTAATCTGCTCATTAAGCCTAATCAGGATTAAATATACATGATCCAAAGATTAGTCTTGTAAAATAAGGATCGGATTTCCACTCAGTGTAAACTGCTAGTACACATCCCTAAACCTAGTTGATTCAAAGTTATCCTAATGATGTAAACAATTAGGTTATAAATACCATTTCACCAGAGTATGGAAGTACTTTCAGCAAATATATTCTATGAATAAGACTAGGTATGTTCTTAAAGAACTATGAGTTACTTTACTTTAAAATACATCCAATCCTAGGTAAATAACTGTATGTAGTAAGATTTAAAAAAATCTTTTCTTAGTGTCATATAGTGTGGCAGGTAAGAATGTAAACTCTACACTGAGACCAGTTGGATATCAAATTCTACTTCTGCCTCTTTATTAGCTCCATGACCCTGGAACAAGTTACTTTTCTGTCCTTTAGTTTCCTTTTGTGCAAAACTGGGGAAGTAATAATATCTAACCAATAGGGTTGTTATAAGGATTAAATGAGTTAATTCCTATAAACTACATAAAATAGTGCCTGGCATGATGCAAGAGCTCATGCAACAATCATATTGATGATAATGCTTTATTATTACTATTGATACTACTTTAAAAGTCTTTAGTTTTTAAAAAGTACAGGATCATTCATTATCTCAACATTAACATAAATAGAGATTAGAACATTTATCTCTCTTAGTATTTAAATTATCCGATGATGGCTAGGCACATGAACAATTTAAACTATAATATTCCTATTTTAGCATCATGAAATAGTATCATAGTCCCTTAGCAACAAGAACTGCTCTACTGTTGGGGATTTTATAAGGTGAGTTTCAATACACATTCAGAGGAAATGCCATTTATAAGCATACAGTTAATTGAAGGCTCACAGGAAGAGTACTGTTCCTTTGTGGGCTGGCGAATTATGCCTTACAATGAATACTTCTCTGTGGGGAAAAAATAGAGCTTGTCTTTCTTCCAAGAAAGGTAAAATTGGCAGTATGGGAACATTGAAAAGCTCTGGCAGGGTTATATATTTTACTTTTTAAAATTTACTCTTCCCAATTGGAAATGTAATAAAAATTTTGTAACAAGTTTTTGTTCCATTGTCTTGTCTGATAAGAATAACCTTATTTTGGCTGGGACAGCTGGGAATTAGCTTTCAAATGTAACTTTCTCCTTTATAGATTATGCCTATGTCCTATTCATCTATATCACACACTCTTACATTTGTTAGGAAATTTTTAGCTGAACATAAGCATCACCTAAGTTACTGAGAGATAACTTACTTTTCTTCTCTTTTTTTCAATCATACCTAACAGCACACCAAAATTCAGATATTATTTTTTACTTGTTTAATATAATAATCCTTTTGAAATAGTGAATGTATTTGGAAATCTAAAACCTGATCTGACTGTACGTGCAAATGTACTTTGAAAATGAAGGATTAGCCTGGCTGGCATGGCTCAGTGGTTGACCACTGACCTAGGAACCAGGAGGTCATGGTTCAATTCCTGATCAGGGCACATGCCCAGGTTGTGGGCTTGGTCCTCTGTGGGGGCATGCAGGAGGCAGCCAATTAGTGATTCTCTCTCATCGATGTTTCTCTCTCTCCCCCTCTCCCTTTCTCTCCGAAATCAATAAATACATTTTTTAAAAAAAAAAGGAAATGAAGGATTAGTTCTGCTGTTTCTGGCTTTATGAAGGTGGTTCTTATAGCTGTTGTTAGCAATCTTATTGATAAATATTAATAAAATGTTAATATCTTCAAGACAGATACATAAGATGTAACTTATTAGCTTGTGGAAGGTACATTTTTTCATATTTTATAACCACATAGAGTGAACAAACTACACTTTCTCTGATTTATAGTTCTTAACATGTCCCCTTTTCCTCTTATAGTATCTTTGAGCACACCTATTAAATATTACTTATTTTTATTTTCTATGAATTTATTTTTCTTGTATTTCTCTCATTTATGCCTACTTATAACCCTTCTCCCTATTTTTGCTACTTACTATTTATATCAAATTAGGGTTTGCTTATTAGTGTTCCCTAAATGACTGTATCAATACAACTTACATTAATTACATTGTTCCCTAAAAATACTTTGTTGTGGAAACCCAAAATATGGAAAACACTTGCATCCTATTTGGTACTATTAAAAGAGAACATTGTGTTGATTCAAAACAAATCTTCCTCAGTTAAGACAGCACTTCTGCCTAAGAACTAAACATACCCTGGGATCATTATGTCACTTCCATAATTATATATATAAGAGGCTAAGACCATCTGACTGGTTGGTAGGTATGATGTACGCTGACCACCAGGGGGCAGACGCTCAACAGAGGAGCTGCCGAGCTGTGGTGACTTGGCAGCAGCGGTTCTCTGGTGACACATCCCGGAAGCAGAGAGGAGGGAGTCCCATTCCTCACCAGGCTGCACAATTCCACCTTTGACGGTGGGTTATGCTGTTGCTGGGGCACTCAGCTCTGAATCTGGTTTACTGCACGCTTGCTTGTGCATTCCACACTCCGGGGCCCCTCAGGGGATGTTGGAGAGCTGGTTTTGGCCCAATCCCTCCAGGCCAGGCCAAGGGACCCCACCTGGTAGAGACTGCTCACTCCACAGACATCCTTTGAGCTGAGGTGCTGCCCCAGGCTTGGGAGGGACCATAGGGGGTTGGCTACAGGGCATGTTTGGTCCAGCCCATCTCACATAGTCCTGCCTTACTGGCCACCTTCTAATTAATTTCCTTTCAGTGTGCGAGTCTGTGCACTGGGTCACATCTATAAAGCATGAAGGGTGAACTAAAAACCTCAGATTGCATCCTAAGGTTGACAAGAGTAATGATTTAGTAGAGAAATGGTAAAAAACTTGCTTTCATATATCTCATGATTTAAAAATGTTCTTTTTAACTCGGTTGCATGGTTCAGTTGGTGCTAGCATTATCCCCCACACCAAAAAGCTTTGGGTTCTATTCTCAGTCAGGGCACATACCTACCTAGGTTGTGGGTTAATCCTTGGGCAGGGCATGTATGGGATGCAACCGATCGATGTTTCTCTCTTCCTCCCTCTCTCTAAAATCAATAATAATCCTATATAATAAAATCCCAGCAACTGAATGGCAGAATAATTGGTTGACCATTTGCTATGACATGCACTAACCATCAGAGGACAGACGCTCAATGCAAGAGCTGCCCCCTGGTAGTCATTGCACTACCACAGTGGGAGCACTACTCAGCTGACTGGGATGAATGGCTGCTCTCACTTTGAACCCTGGGCCAATCGGGAGTAACCCGGCTGTGATCCTCACTTCCTTGTCCCAAGCTCTTGCTCCTTGCTCCCTGCTGCTTCCTCCAGATGCCTGCAGGCCGTGCAGTGCTGCTGCCAGGCTCACAGAGCTAATGCTGGAGGCTGGGAGGCTGGTTCATGGCCACTGCAGTACTGAGGCCTACTCTGGTGCCTCTCAGTGCTATTGTCCCCGGGCCCAGCCCCAACCAAGTCCCCTGGAGAGGCAAGTGCTCCAGCTCCATGGAAGATGAGGGACCAGGGAGCAGCCGCTTAGAGGGTGCGTCCACAGCCACTTGGCTGACTGGGATGAATGGCGTTCCCACAGCGGGCCAATCCCTACAGGCCACGCTTCCCACCAGTGCACGAATCTTGTGCACCAGGTCTCTAATAATAATAAAAATATATCCTTGGGTGAGGATAACATGCTCTTTTAAAAAAAATACACACTCTTAATTGATTTCAGAGAGGAAGGGAGAGGGAGAGAAAGAGAGAAACATCAATGATGAGAGAATCGATTGGTTGCTTCCTGCATGCCTCACACTGAGCCACTACCCAGGCATGTGCCCTGACCAGGAATTGAACTGTGACCTCCTGGTTCATAGGTCGACGCTCAACCATTGATCCCATCAGCTGGGCAAAAATGCTCTTTTTAATACATCATTCTTCACTCATTTCATTAAAGCTTCAAAAATTTTGTTAGTTGTTATACTTAGGATTTATCCTTTTAAACTTATAGATTCTTTAGAAGATATCTTGATACTGTTGAGAAACCATTCACACAGGCTTACTGATTTTTCGTGAAAGGATTAAGCAATTATATTTTTTTATAAATTGATCATCTAAAATTTTCAGTAATTGCCGAAACTGGTTTGGCTGAGTGGATAGAGCGTGGGCCTGCGGACTGAAAGGTCCCAGGTTTGATTCTGGTCAAGGGCATGTACCTTGGTTGTGGGCACTTCCCCAGTAGGGGGCGTGCAGGAGGCAGCTGATAGATGTCTCTCTCTCATCGGTGTTTCTAACTCTCCCTCTCCCTTCCTCTCTGTAAAAAATCAATAAAATACATTTTTTAAAAATGTTCAGTAATTTTTTTTCAACTATTACTTTATTTATATTACTATGCTTAAATTACATGGAAAGGACAGCCAAGCAGTTCGGAAAAGTTTCCAATCAACACCAATTACATGGTGACAAGTAACTAGGAATGGTGGCATCTTTGGGTCAAGACTGACAAGGAAAAATGGGTTCTGGTGCTACAGTTCATCTCCAACAAGATTATGGCACAATGGCCAGCACAAGCCAAACTAACACTGAACCTTTAGCGCTGGTCACAAATTTGGATCTCTTCTCTGAAGCTAGCAAATCAAGTGAAATAAAGTTTTAAAATAAATCCCAAATAAGTTTAAAAACTATGCTCTTGACACATTTTCCCACTCTAATAGCCCAGATTTCTTTTTCTCAGCCCAATACATGGCTGCACATGGATTATTCTGCCTCAAGATATAAAAGTAGGGAAAAACTTTAATAGCATCTGCATAATATTCTCTCTACATACAGTTGTTGGGTGTAAAATAGAAATTTTTTTTAAAAAAGGTTCCATCTTAGATTTTCATAACCTCTTGTTCCGCAGTTCATGAATACGACTCTGTGCTAAGGTGACAGTATATGTAAATAGATTTTTGTTTTCAGTGAAGGAGACCTGGGAAAAGATGAAGTTTTATCTCTTTTTTTCTTCAAGAGTTACCAGATGGTACATGCTCCTCAGAACCCTCACTCTCTCAAACTAGAGCACGTTCCAGGACCACACAGCCTTCCTTATAACGCTGGCTGTCTTCAGTGGCAAACTCATAGATCCATCTCAGTTTGCTATTGCAGTTTTTACAGCTCACATCTCGAACCATGTGGCAGCCAGTAAGCATGACCCAGTCTTGAACTTCATTGTACTGCGGGTTAACTACCTTGTTAAAAAGAAATGTTCTGCCAGTGGCACATATGAATTGAGTGGAGATGAGTTCTAAGTGGTTGGTCAGAATTGTATCACAGTTTGCACAAGTAAACAGATGGGTACCACCAATGTGATCAAGGGAAATTCTGCCCATTTTTATAATAGAAGTTTTAAACCCTGAGAGGCTGTGAGATCTGCGGCTGCCTGCAGCTCTTCCTTCTCAGCTGGAATGAAGCCCCAGTACCTATCCTATCTAATAAAAGAGTAATATGCAAATTAACCACCATTTCTATATACCCACAAGCCACGCCCACCAGCCAATCAGGAGTTGGTATGCAAATTAACCCAACCAAGCTGCCTGCAGTCACAGAGCAAGCAGGAAGCTTGGGTTTCCCCAGCAATGGAGGGAACCAAGCTTTCTGCACACTCTGGCCACTCAAGGCTACAAATTTTCAATTTTAAAAGATAAATCCCAACAAAAATGGCAGCAGCCACGGAGCTGGAGAAAGCAGGAGGCTTGAGTTGCCCCTGGCAATGGAGGAAGCCAAGCTTCTGCAGCCCTGGCCTGCCTTGGCTATAAAGATTCAATTATAGAAGATAAATAAATCCCAGATTTGGCTATAAAGATTCAATTATAGAAGATAATTATAGAAGATAAATTTGCCTTGGCTATAAAGATTCAATTATAGAAGATAAATAAATCCCAGATATCAGGATCTCTGCTTGGATTGCCAGGGGGCGTGGCCGGCCTGCAAAACACCACTGGTCCCTTGCCTGGGCTACCACACACCCCAAGGGAACCCCCAGGGACACCCTTCAGGGCAAACCAGCTGGCCCTCATTCGAGCACCAGACCTCTATCCTATCTAATAAGAGTAATATGCAAATTTGCCATCACTCCAACACACAAGATGGCTGCTCCCATGTAGACACAAGATGGCCACCACAAGATGGCCAGCAAGGAAGGGCAGTTGGCAGGGACCAGGCCTGCAAGGGAGGGCAGTTGTGGGTGATCAGGCCAGCAGGGGAGGGCAGTTGGAAGGGACCAGGCCTGCAAGGGAAGGAAGTTGGGGGTGACTAGGTCTACAGGGAAGGGCAGTTAGGGAGCAGTAGGGGAGCAGTTAGGCATCAATCAGGCTAGCAGAAGAGTGATTAGGGGGTGATCAGGCTGGCAGGCAGAAGCAGTTAGGGGCAATCAGGTAGGTAGGTAGGCAGGCAAACAATGGGAACCAGCAGTCCTGAATTGTGAGAGGGATGTCCAACTGCCCATTTAGGCCTGATCCTACGGGGTCTCGAGGGATCCCAGATTGGAGAGGGTGCAAGCCTGGCTGAGAGACAACCCCCCCCATGCATGAATTTTGTGCACCGGGTCTCTAGTTTTAAATAATTGTCCAATTCAAATGTATTGGCTATTTTCTCCAGTGAGTCGGTTTTCTTTCTGTGTGTTTTTCCAGTGAGTCAATTTTCTACATGTTTTTTATTATGTAAATCTCTTAGTACATTTCTATTTTAATCTTAAAACCCTAACACTGACATCAGAATTTCAAAACAATAACTTCAAATTTTTCTTAATGAGAATATAACTCTATGTTTAAGATGGCAACTACTAATTTTTTGTAAAACAATATATACTTGTGACAAAGGCCATAATTAAGATAACTTCTATCCAAGGAGGAAAGAACTGAAATAATTAATATTTAAGATATTTTCACTTTTACTTTATGTATTTAAGAATGTGTCAGTCTATTATGAGTATACCAGGAATATGAATTTCTTATACAAGATGGAAAAGTCCATTGAAATTTAGAAAATGTTTAGAACCTATGTGAAGAAAATTATAAAAACTTCTGAAATATATTAAGATTTTCAGGTAGAGGGAAGAGTATGAGCATCTTCGTATTTTGGTATCCACAGGGGGCCCTGGAACTAATCTTTTTTGAATACTGAGGGACAATTTAACTTTTTGGGTAGTCAAAATTTATATGTGGACTTTCAACTATGGGGAGTTTGTATCCCTAATCCCCACATTGTTCAAGGGTTAACTGCACTTATATTTTAAAAAATTTTTTTGTATAGAATTTAAAAGAAAAAGAATGACAATATATAATGGAAAAGGGATCAATCAAAGAAGAGGAACATTACATTTATAAGTATCTGTTCATCCAACATAGCACCTAAATACATAAAGCAAATATTAATAGACATAAAGGGAGAGATCGACAGTATTACAATGATAGTAGGGGAATTTAACACCCCACATACAACAATGAGAGACCATCCAGACAGAAAATCGACAAGGGAACAAGAGAGAGGGATAGAGAGACACATCGATCAGCCGCCTCCTGCATGCCCCCTACTGGGGACGTGCCCGCAACCAGGATACATGCCCTTGACCGGAATAGAACCCGGGACCTTCCAGTCCGCAGGCCGACGCTCTATCCACTGAGCCAAACCGGTTTGGGCTTACATAAAATACTTTTAAAATACAGTTTGTTATATCATCATTGATATAACCTCTTTCATACTTTTTTAATTCATGCTTACTTAGATAAGAAACAATGATCAAGCCTAATTGGATCTAAGGCATTTTAGGAATGTAAGTTTGAGTAAAACAGAATCACTTCAAGTTACTCAGAAAGGGTCATGGATAGAAAAACTTAAGCAGTGGAACTGCTAACTGTCCTATGGCATGATTTTACCATGTTTCCAGTGTTTATAGATAAAACCAAATTGATTTAAAACTTCTCTAAAAATTAAATACATATGACTCATAAAAAAGGTTGGCCTATTATTTTCCTAACCAATCAGACAAGTCAGCTGTTAAGAGATGACCTTTATGTAATAGGGTTTTTGTATTTTTTAAGAGGGATCCATGTTAACACACTTGGTAAACTTTTTATCTTAATGCGCCTTTCTGGGATACCAGGCTGACCTCAATCTTAACAAAGCCTTAGTTGATGTTTGCAGGAAGTGCTTGGTCATTTTCTCAGCCTGCATGTTTATTATTGAATGTTAATCAGATTCATCACTAAAGATTTCATCTGCCACACAAATGCATAATTGGCTATGTCTGAGTGGTCACCTTTGTCTTGAGCAGATTGCTAAAACTGTATTAAGCATCATTAGACCAAATTAAGGCCTTATTAATTTGTCCTGTACTTGTTTTCTAACAGATTGGATCTTATTATTATGCAAATACACTATGAAGTACAATCTTAGGAAAAGCTCATATGAATTCTTCTTAGTTCAAAACAGGTTTTTATATTGAAGAATGCATGTAATGATTGCTATTTATATTTATTAAACAGTTTCTTCTTGTGTATGTTATAGAGCACCATTGAGAATCTATGCAGGAAGTGAGAGTTTTGTAAACATTGCTCTTCTGCCTTGATATATTTTATCATCCTCTTTTATTGATGAAATGAGATAGAGAGGGAAATATTACATTATTAATTAAACTTACATGTTAGCTTTCCCTAGATAGAAATAAGCAGAACATAATCATAAAGTATTATTTTAAACCATGTTTATACATTCACATTTTCCCTACAACATATTTTCTTAGAATCATATTTGCTGATCCACAGAATTTTATTTGTAAAATATTCACCTAAGATTTTTATCTCCCATAGGTGTGACATCTTTCTTGTTCAAATCTAATATTATTGTGATTAAGTAAATTTAATGGCTATGAGATGCATGGTATTGGCTGTCATGTGTAATCTAATAATTTCATTATAATTTATTTAAGCAGAATGTGCTTCATAATGGTCTCAGAATGTCTGGTAATCTGTCTGCTCCTGGAACTGAGAGTTGGCCACAAATGAAATTATTGCAGCCTTAGAAATAAAATCCTCATCAGTTAAGGGTTAAGGTGGATTTAGCATTTTAATCTGGTTTAAAAGTTTTGAGTAGATGGAATTAGATGCTTGTCCTTGTTTTCTGCCTAGTGAGTTTTAGAGGAAAGATATTTATTATTTTATATTTTATTAAGAAACTGAATCTCTCTAGTTATATATTGCAAATAAAATTAAAAATGAGTTCATGTCATGCATTTTATAAATAAAGTAATAATTATAGGCTGTAATAATGATTTCTATTTAAGAGTGAAAATATTCACTTAAAAATAATTTTTTGTACACCTATAGATGAGGACAGTGGGGTGGAGGGTAAGGGCAGAAGGTGGGGTGGGAATCAGGTGGAGGAGAGCTATGGGGGGGAAAAGGAAAAACTGTAATAATCTGAACAATAAATATTTATTAGCAACATAAAAAAATAATATTCTAGTACCTTTATTGTTTATTCTCATGTAGATTTACAATGCATCTGGGATTTTCCCAGCTTTGTGAGGTATAATTGGCAAGTAAAAGGTGTATTAAAACAACATGATGTTTTGATATTTTATATATTGTGAAATGATTACCACAATCAATCTAATTAATGTGTCAATCCCCTCATATAATAACCTTGATTTATGTGCGGTGACACAGTTAAGATCTACTATCGCAAATTTCAAGTATGTAATAAGTTATTATTAACTATAGTCTCTATATTGTACATTAGATCTCTGGAATTTATTTATCTCATAACTGAAAGTTTGTATCCTTTCACCAACACTTTCCTGGTACCAGCTATTCTAATCTCTGGTTCTATGAGTTAGATTCCACAATATAAATGAGATCATGCAATAATTGTTTTTTTTGTGCCTGGTCTATTTCACTTAGCTTAGTGTCCTCTCTTAGTTTTATCCATGTTGTTGCAAATAATAGGATTTCTTTATTTTTAAGGCTAAATAATACTCGATTATGTATCAATGAGAGAGAAACATTGATTGGCTACCTCCTGCATGTCCCCTATTGGGGTCTGAATCCGCAACCTGGGCAGGTGCCCTGACTAGGAATTGAACCAGGGACCTCTTGGTGCATGGGAGGATATTCAGCCAACTGAGCCACACCAGCCAGGGCTACCTAGAAATCTATTTTTAAATTTTTGAGGAACTGTTATACTTTATTCCACAATGGGTTCACCAGTGAATTCTACCAGACATATAAAGAAGATATTATGCCACCTCTCTAAATCTCTTTCAGAGGATAGAAGCAGAGGGAATACTGCCTAACTCATTGTGTAAGGTCAGTATTACTCTAATATCAAAACCAGATAAAAACATTACCAGAAGAAAACCAAGATGGCAGCATAGGTAAACACCTGAACTGTTGCCTCGCACAACAATTTCAAAACTACAACTAAAAGACAAAATGGACATCATCCAGAACCACAGGAAGGCTGGCTGAGTGGAAATTCTACAACTGGAAGGAAAGAGAAAAACACATTGAGACTCAGAGAAACTGTGGAAGGCAGAGATATGGAGGCAAGCCCAGAGCTGGCAACTGAGTACACAACTGGCTTTCTCAATTGGGAGGGAGACAGAAGTTCCAGACTGCTCTGAACTCCAGTTCCAGGCAAACTCTGGGGACTCAGACTCATATAGGGAGAAACTGGACTGTCTGGCAGCAGGCAAAACTCAAGGGTGGCTTTCTGTCAGAGGTGCTTGCAGTGATTACTGCGGAACACTGAGACCCAGGGGCCTCTGAGGGCAGGGCTGACAGGAAGCCATTGCTGCTTGCTCCAGCCTGAGACTCCACCCCATCCAAACTGAGTGCAGAGGCTTTTGCATTTGAATGGTCTGGTCCTTTGAATTCTAAACTTACCTAACAAACTGCACTTGAGTCATTGAGACCCAGAACATCCAAAAGAAGGCCCAAGGCCCCACAGCAACTTGCATTGCTTCACAGCTGGGCCTCAACTGGGCACCTCCAAAACCCAAACAAAGAAGAGGAATCTGCAGATCTCTCCTACTGGGTGGCCTCAGGCAGAGGCTAAATTAGCACCTCCTTGGAGACCCAAGAGTCAGTGTACCCAGGGGTCAGAGACGGACCATCCAGAATACAATTCCTCAGATCCATAAGGGACACACTCAGGAGGTAGACTCAGTGAGCACCAAAGCCCCACTGAAGCAAATCTTGGCTCATAAGGGTGTCTCCAGCACAGAAGTTCTCCCATTGTAGACACAGCTGATCCTCACAGCCAATTGGCCTGGAGGTCAATTCCTCCCAGTGATACCAACAACAATAAAGGCTTAAAAACAACAAGATTTGCACACAGCCCACAAAGAGGTGCACCAAGAGTGTCCACCTCAGGTAACTGGGGAGGCTGAGCCACTGGGCCCTATAGGCCACCAAGCACACAAAACCCCTCTATCAACTCAGGGAAGCAGTCAAAATGTGGAGACAAAGAAACAGGTCACAAATGACAGAAATGGAGGAAAGCAAACGACTGGATAGAGTTCAAAACCACGGTTATAAGGTTTTTAAAGAATTTTCTAGAAAAGACTGATAAATTTAGTGAGAATCTCAAGGATATGAAAAAGGACCCACTAGAAATTAAGCATATACTGACTGAAATAAAAAATAATATACAGCTGAGACTGGTTTGGCCTAGTGGATAGAGCATTGGTCTGCAGACTGAAAGGTCCTAGGTTCGATTCCAGTTGGGGGCATGTACCTTGGTTGCGGGCACATCTCCAGTGTGGGGCGTGCAGGAGGCGGCTGATCAATGTCTCTCTCTCATCAATGTTTCTGACTTTCTATCCCTCTCCCTTCCTCTCTGTAAAAAATCAATAAAATATATATATTTTTTAAAATAATAATATACAGAGATCCATCAGCAGACTGGACGATTGCAAGAATCAAGTCAAATACAAAGAAGCAAAGAACACCCAACCAGAAATACAAAAAAAAAAAAGAATCCAAAAATATGAAGATAGTGTAAGGAGCCCCTGAGACAGTTTCAAGTGTACCAACATCCGAATTATGGGGTGCCAAAAGAAGAGAGAGAGGTAGATACTGAAAACCTATTTGAAGAAATAATGATAGAAAACTTCCCCCACCTGGTGAAAGAAACAGACTTACAAGTCCATGAAGCACACAGAATCCCAAATAAAGGAATCCAAAGAGGACCACACCAAGATGCATTATAATTAAAATGCTAAGAGCAAAAGGCAAAGAGAGAATATTAAAAGCAGCAAGAGAAAAACAGTTCATTACCTACAAGGGAGCACCCATACGATTGTCAGCTGATTTCTCAACAGAAACTATGCATACCAGAAGGGATTGGCAAGAAATATTCAAAGTGATGAAGAGCAAGAACGTACAACCAAGATTACCCATCAAAGCTATCATTCAGAATTGAAGGTCAGATAAAGAGCTTCTCAGATAAGAAAAAGCTAAAGGAGTTCATCACCGTCAAATCAGTATTATATGAAATACTGAAAGGTATTCTTTATGAAGAGGAAGAAGAAGGGAAAGGTAAATATAAAAATTATGACCAACAAATACATATGAATCAACAAGTGAATCTAAAAAATGAATAAAAAGTATGATGAACAGAACAAACTAGTGAGTATAATAGAACCAGGTTCATAAAAAGAGAGTGGACTGACAATTCTCGGGGGTAAAAGGGTTTGGGGGGTGCGGGAAGAGACTGGACAAAAATTGTACACCTATGGATGAGGATAGTGGCGGGGAGGGTGGGAACTGGGTGGAGGAGAGCTATAGGGGAAAAAGAAGAGGAACAATTGTAATCTGAACAATAAAGATTTATTTAAGAAAACACATTACCAGAAAAAGAAAATACAGGCTAATATCTCTTATGAACACTAAGGAAAAATCCTCAATAAAATATTATATTAATTCAGTGTTATATAAAAATAATCATATGTATCTAAGTGGGATTTATCTATGCTATGCAAGGATGGTCAAACCAAGTAATGTAATTTATCATATCAAAAAGCTAAAAAATAGTCACTTGATAACATCAATAGATGCAGAAAAACATTTGACAAAATCCATTTATGATAAAAACCCTGAGTAGACTAGAAAGAGAGGGATACTTCCTCAATTTGATTAAGAATATTTGTTTAACTCAAACCTTTTCCTTAAGGTCATGCACAAAAGCAGGGATGTCCCTTCTCGCCATGCCTTTTCAACATTGTACTGCAAGTTTTGGCTAATGCAACAAAACAAGAAAAGGAAATAAAAGGCTGGCAGATTAGGAAGGAATAAAACTGTCTTTATTTACAGAAATTCCAAAAAACAACCAAAAAAAAATCCTCTTGAACCTGGCTTATAGTTCAGTTAATTGGAGTGTTGATTTATATACCAAAAGGTGGTGGGTTCAATTTCCAGAAACAGACCCCTCTCTGCGCCCCTCCCCTCCAATAAATATAGTCAACTGATCTTTTTTTAAAATATATTTTTAATGATTTTTTGCAGAGAGGAAGAGAGAGACATCGATCAGCCACCTCCTGCACGCCCCCTATTGGGGATGTGCCCGCAACCAGGAAACATGCCCTTGACCAGAATCGAACTTGGAACCTTTCAGTCTGCAGGCCAACGCTCTATCCACTGAGCCAAACCGGTTTCAGCTAGTCAACTGATCTTTTTAAAATATATATATATATATATATATATATATATATATATATATATATATATATATATATATTTTTTTTTTTTTTTTTTATTGACTTTTTACAGAGAGGAAGGGAGAGGGACAGAGAGCCAGAAACATCGATGAGGGAGAAGCAACAATCAGCTGCCTCCTACACACCTCCCACTAGGGATGTGCCCACAACCAAAGTACATGCCCTTGACTGGAATTGAACCGGGAACCCCTCAGTCCACAGGTTGACACTCCATCCACTGAGCCAAACCAGTTTTGGCATCAACTGATCTTTAATGAATGAGCAAAAGCAGCATCATGGAACGAAGATTCTTCAACAAATGGTGCTGAACAATGGACATCCACATGGAATAATAAATAAATCTAGACACAGACTTTACACCCTTTATAAAAATTAATTCAAAATGGACTGCAGACCTAAATGAGCCCAGAAGTATAAAATTCCTTGAATAGCATAGGAGAAAAACTTAGAAGACCTTGGATATGGCGATGACTTCTTAGATACAACACCATGAAAGAAATAATAAGCTAGATTTCATTGAAATGTAAAACTTCTGCTCTGTGAAAGACAATGTCAAGTGAATGAGAAGATAAGTCATAGCCTGGGAGAAAATATTTTCAAAAGACACATCTGACAAAGAACTGTTATTAAAGATATACAAAGAACTCTTAAAACTCAACAAAAACACAACACAAAACAGTGGGTCAAAGGTATTAACAGGTACTGCACCAAAGAAGATACACATGACATATGAAAAAATGCTTACCATTCTGTGTCATCAAGGAACTGTGTATTAAACTGAGATACCACCACTCACCTGTTAGAATACCAAAATCAGGAACACTGACAGTGTCAAATGCTGGCAGGGATGTGGATCAACAGTTTGGCAGTTTCTTAGAAAAGTAAACATATTCTACACATGGATGTTTATAGCAGCTTTATTCATAATTGTCAAAACTAGTAATCAAGAGATAATGAAGAAAGATACTGAAGGAAACTTTATGTTCTTCAGTAAGCGAATAGATAAATAAACTGTAGTACATCTACTCAATGAAATATTATAATGGAATATTATTCAGCACTAAAAAGAAATAAGGTATTAAGCCATGCAAAAATGTGGAAGAGCCTTACATGCACATTACTAAGTAAAAGAAGCCAATCTGAAAAGGCTGTATACATACTGTGTGAGTCCAACTATATGACATTCTGGAAAGAACAAAACTGTGGCAACTGTAAAAAGGTCAGTGATTGCCAGGATTAGAATGGAGGATAAATAAGCAGAGCACAGGATTATTAGGACAGTGAAAAATACTCTCTTGGTATTTTAATGAAAGATACATGTCATTATGTAATTGTCCAAACTAAAAAAATGCAACACCAAGAATGAACTCAAAGGTAAACTGTGGATTTTGAGTAATTATGATGTGTTATAGATTCATCAGTGGTAACAAAAGGACCTTTCTGGCGAATGTGTGGCAGGGAGTATATGGGAAATCTCTGTATTTTCTGTGAATCTAAAACTTTAAAAAGATATTTAATGATAATCATTATTACAGCCTGCAAAATACTTTTAATTACAGTAAAAGACCAAGTACTTTTACCTAAGAATAGTAAAAAAATAAGAATATATGCTCTAAACACTTCTATTCTGCCCTGTACTGGATGCCCTAGCTAGTGCAATGAAGGCCGGGGTGGGGGAGGGTTGTGAGAGACGAAGCATATATAGACTGTAAAGGAATAAGTAAACCTTTTTATTCACAGACAATATGATCACCTATGTAGAAAATCATAAAGAATCTACAAAAAAGCTACTAGAACTAATCAGTATGTTTAACAAGGTCTTACAAGATAAAAAATTTAATTGTTTATATTTTACACAGAAATTTTTCTTATAGTTTTTATCTGCTTGTGATGAATTATTTTTATATTTAGTTGTCTGAAAACTTTTACAATCATTTTTTGAATGATATTTTCATTGGGTATAGAATTTTATGTTGGAGTTATTTTCAATAACCACTTTGAAAATAATCTTTTGTCTTCTTCAGTTGTTTTAATTGAAATGTCATAGGTACTTTCTTTCATCTGGCTACTTCCAAGATTTTCTCTTTATCTTTGGTTTTCAGCTCTTTTACTATGATGCTCCTAGTATATTTTTCTTTGTGTTTATTGTTTGTGGCGGTATTTGCACATCTTGAATATGTGAGTTTGGGAAAATTCTTAGGCATTATCTCTTCAAATATCTTCTCTTACTCTCCCTCTCCTCTTCTTCTGGGACTTCAAAAAGAGTTTCAGAACTTTTGTTCCCAACATATTATATGTTCACTGGAATAAATTGGCTCAAAATGCCCTCATCTATGTTAAAAGCTTTTGGAATAATATACTATAATGTTGTTGAATATTATAATTAAAATAATTTTTTTACTTAAGACCACCAAAATTTCTGAATAGCTTTCAAAAGAATAATTATAATCTTTCTTTCTTTGATTTATACCTTCTTGTGAAATAAATGGATGTCTTGGTTTTAAAAAAATAGAAGCATCAATCTCAAATACTGTTTTGGTACTTACACTGTATTTTATAAAGCATTAACTTCTATTCAGCCATACTCATGGAAAAAGTCTGCATCCTTCATTTATTACTACCAGCCAGGGATATATGATTGTGGATGCATATTTTTGTTTCAGCTTTTGTTTGAGCAGCTTCCAAAACATCATCCTATAGGTTTGCAGAATCTGTGCCAAGTTCAGCTCAGATGAAGTTTCTTTGTTAGAATTGCTTTTTAAAGCATCTGGGTCAGAAATCATATACTTCTGCTGCATAGCAAAGAAACATTTGGAAATCATCAGGGACATCATAATAGAAGATGATAGTATTGTATGTGTTTCCTCAGAGTAGGTAAAGGCTACAACAAAAAATAATTTTATTAAGAATTTAGAAAATGCTTGGCTGATGTTATTAAAACATTTTAAGCAGCTGATAGCTTACTTTGAAAATAATATTATTATATATATTATTGTACCTGAAGCTATCATAGGAAGACTTCAGTTGCTAATATAGTACATTGTGTCACTTTCATAAATGGGCCAGAATTTCAAAAATAGTCTCAGAACTTTTTTATCTATGAAGTAAACATAAACTATGGGTTTTAGGCTCTCTAAGAGTTTATAAAATGATTGATGGATTTTGGAAAGATCTTTGTCCTATATCCTATATAATAAAGAGATAATATGCTAATTAGACTAAACAGCACAATGACCATCCAGATGACCTTCCAGACGAAGCCAGGGCCGCTCTGGCTGGCTGAGACTGTGAGGGGCTTTGATGGCCAAGCCCTTTGCATGAATTTCGTGCATTGGGCCTCTACATTGCCATAAGCAGGTATATTTAGATTGCGGTCTGGAAATCCAAATGATTTAGTGGATAAGCTCCAGACTGTGGAACCAGAGAAAAGAGTTCTTTTTCTAGTTGGAGTATGACCTTTGTCTTCCTTCATTCTGTGCTATTCTTAAAATTAGAAATAATTTTTTTTTCTTTATGTTTACCTCCAAAGGATAATGTTAGCCTATAAAGTCATCAAGATACATTACAACCTAAACGAACCTTTCATGGCTACATATGGTAAAATCAAATGATCACTCCAAATCTCATCAGTCATAAAATCATACCAATTATGATTAGTATGACCATTTTGGTACTAATTAAAGCATCTCTAGTTCTTATTTTTGTGAATAAGATCCTTATATTGGTAGAGCTATTTTTTCAAAATCCTTTATACATGGTGTTTTTTCCTTATCTCAGCAGCCATGGGAGATATTAGAGGTAAGGTGGACAGATCCTTCAGGGAATAACACTTTTGCCTCTTTACAGCCTACCTTATCTCCACCTAAAAGATGTAGCTAAAATGTGATGTCTGAAATATGTGTAGCAATGAAGTTTTTATTGACCGATATAAATATGGATGGCTTTGTTCGGCTGAATACTGGTGGTAGGAGTTACTGGCGTATGTAATACATTATCTTATTACACTCATTTTATGGAAGCTGATCCTGATCAGACAGTGGAAGGAGAGCTTACTCCAGCTTTCTGGAAAAGCAATTAATCCTCCTGCTTATGTAGCAACCATGTCTTGGATTGCATTGGTGTGCTGGCACCCTTTCTCCTTTTATTAAAACAAGAATGCAGCTGCTGACCAGAAGTAGAGCTCTACAAGTGGGGCTTTCATCGTGTTGGTGAGAGATTCATATCCAGGGTTGACATCATTTCAGTTATGGCCTTTTCATTATTAAAGTTTGGAATTTCAAGTTTGTTTATTAAAGATTTAAAGCTATAGGTTAAATCACCAAATTGAAATCTATGTATTTTCCTATACTATGATAAGTGGATAAAGTGTGCTGGAAAATGTATTTTTCAGATTTTATCACCAGATGAATTATTTTAATTGTAAAATGCATTTTATCATAAAGAAACGGACACTTACCCCCTTAATCTTTAGTATTTCTTCTTTATAAATAACTCTCTACATCCTTCAGTTTCTAGTAAGTAAATTTAGCAGATGTTTTTAGAGTTATTGACTATTAAATGTTGGTAAAAATAGTGGCCAGGACTTTTACTTAGCCCTTGTGGCACCTTTACTGTGTACATCATCTGTTTCTCATCAGTCTCTAAAATTGATAATTCTTTAAAACACGTGGCATTCACCAATGTTTACAAAGATTATTTTAATTCAGTATAGTCTTGTATATAAGGACTCTCTTAATTTGTAATTCAGTATTTTTCATGGCAGTGCATCTTTTATTGCAAAACAAAAATTAACAGAATACTTTTTATTAGGGTTTTATATAAATTATT